>JADRCD010222658.1:31559-44696 GCA_019843815.1 Montemys delectorum
CTCTCTCTCTCTCTCTCTCTCTCTCTCTCTCTCTCTCTCTCTCTGTGTAGTCATGTGTGTGAAAGCACATACAAGTGTTTGCATGTGGAGGCCTGCTGTGCTCCCTCCATTGCTCTTCACCTTATGTATTCAGGCGATGTCTCTGGATAAGCCCAGAGCTCTCCATTTCAGATACTCTGACCAGCCCACATGTTCTGATGTTGGGTTATGGGCACATCACATCACACCTGCTTTGCATTTTTTTGTGTGTGTGTGTTTTTTTAGGGATCCAAATTCTTTTGTTTTGTTTTGTTTTGCTTTGTTTTTTGAGACAGGGTTTCTCTGTGTATCCCTGGCTGTCCTAGAACTCACTCTGTAGACCAGGCTGGCCTCGAACTCAGTAATCTGCCTGCCTCTGCCTCCCGAGTGCTGGGATTAAAGGTGTGCGCCACCACCACCACCACCCCCGGCGGAATCCAAATTCTTGAGTGGCAAGTGATTTCCCTGCTGAGTTCTCCCCAGTCCCCTACTTTCCATCTTTTGGTCACAGACATCCTCGTGGGTGTGAAATGGTATTTTATTATGGTTTGGATTTGCATTTCTCTAGTGATGTTGGATAACTTCTTAGGTCCTTAAGGCCATTTGAATATCTCGTTTGGATACAAGTATATTTAAATCTTTAGTCCACATTTAAATTCTTCTGATTTTTGTCAACATTTACAGAGTGGATGACTACATGGTAACATGCCAGGGAGGGGGAAGGGACACACAAAGCCAGGACCCTGATTGCTGCATGAATGCTTGCCCTGCTCTGCTTTCCTGGGCTCTTACATGGGAAAGGACATTACTCCAATAGGGAAGGATATGCAGGTTGCACAAGGGGCTCAAGTTTCAGAGGCTCTTTCTGTCCGAGCCACCCTCCCTGAGGTTGGACTCTCCACACCCAACACTGTTGTGATCAATATCTGGCATCCAGAAGCTGATTGGGCACAGCAGCTACCAGGGAAGCAACACGAGCAGGCATCTTCCATGCATACACCCTTGAGAGAGTTTAAATCAATCATCACCAACACAGCCCTTAGCCATCTCCAGGCAGCTACGCAGAGTGAGGACTGAAGACAGCATCATGCTGAGAATAGAAAGACAGAAGGACCCCATACTTCCCTGGCTGGTGCATGTCCCTTGATCTCTCTGAGCCTCAATCTATGAAACAGGAAAACACTGGTAGAACATATAACCAGCCCATTGGTTATAAGGTTGAAAGGAAAAGGTCCTCATGTACGTTAGAGCAAAGGAAGTGATCATGAAATAGAAAAATAGAGCGTGTACTTTAACCCTATAAAAATTTAAGGAGACCAGAAGATCTACAATGCCTTATTAAAAACAAGCAAATAAAACAAACAAAAAACAAAACAGGAACAACCCAGGTTGGACGGAAGCAGCAAAGAGGGAGGGCTATCTCCTTCAGCTATAGTTCTTCTGTGAGGATGACCTGAGAGGTCATCAGAGGCAGCAGCCCCAGCTGAGGCTGCCAGACCACCCCAGGGAGCCTTCCTGACTTTGGTTTCCCTCCTAGTGTGACCTCAGCCCTCTCAGCCCACAACATGTCAAGGAGGTCACTCCTCACTGATCTGCCAAGCTCATGGCCAGAGGGAAATATGCTTCCAGATAGAGTGAAAATAGATTCCTCTCCAAATATGCTCATCATAGCTAAGAAAAACAAAGAGAACCCTGAGGGAAAAGCTAGCAGGGGCAAGCTGCCCATGGGAGGGGCTTGGGCTAACGCAGTAGCAGAGGACATGCATGTGTGAGAGTGTCTGAGTATCTGACACTCTCGTTCATATGTGCATGAGACTGAGTGACTTTGTGTATGTCTAGATGCCTGAGCATATGCGATAACTGTATGTAGGGGTGTATGTGTTCTCGTGTGAAGGTGTGTATGTGCCTGCATGAGTAGTATTGTTGGCTGTATACAAGCATGTGAGTGAACATGTGTGTGGAAGGTGAAAGTGTAGGCATATGCAAGAGTGAGCAGCAAGAGTATAAAAGCACTGTATACATGTGTGTAGGTATAACTACATGTGCAGTGGTCCAGCTGGTGTATGGTCACATAGGCATGAAAATGTGATTATACATGACAGCACATATGTGAGTTTTTGTGCATAAGGATACACATGAATGTATGCATGCAGATGTAACAGCATGTTTTCAGGGTAAGTTTATGTGTTTGCTCCTGAGTTGGTGTGACAATGTGGGCTGTTGGTATCTGCAAACATAATGGTCTAAAGGAATGAAAACGTGTGTGATTGCATTTCTGTGCTCTTGGTTCTGTGAACATGTGTGAGAATGCATGTATGAGCTTTGTGTATGGGGAAAATGTAGGAGTACCTTTGTGTGAGTGTTCACTTGAGTTATATGGTATGGATATATGAACATATGCAAGCAAGTGTATGCCAGGACTACAGGAATGAGTGTGAATTTATATGAGGATGTATATGCCTCTGTGTGTGTTTATGTGTGTGTGTTCCAAGTCATGTGCTATAGGAGGCTGCCCCAAGGGAAGAGAGAACTCTCTGGGCTTAGTCACTCACAGCCTAGACACAAACATTCTGAGAAAATATTTTTAAATAAATATGTTTGTATTTGTCATGGCAACTTCCTGCTTCACAGTGGCCAGCAAGGCTTCCTAGAGTTACAGTCTGGTAGGGGCTCCTCAGAAACACAGAATATTGGTGTCTAGAAGGTCTTGAAACCCATATCCCCAAAGACCTAATGGCATCATTGGAGAGACTAAGGCCCTGGGTCTCATAGCTATTAAAGGCAGAGCTGGGCCTGGAACCCTGGCTGTCTACATCCCTGTCTGCTGTTCTTGTTTCTCCCTCTAATGGGAACCTTTGCCTCCCTGTTCACCATGTGTTCATTCAGCAAGCATTTGCCAGTGCCCATTAGTGATAAGCACCAAGCTGACTGCTCTAAGATACACCCAAGGACACTGAAGCCAGGCACTCTCCCCAAGTGCTGGAAGTCAGACCATAGACCAATAACTATAACAAGCCAATAAGCTAATTTACAGGTTCAGATAAGTGCCCTGAAGTCAAGGAGCCATGTGATGGGATCTGGAGGCCTACTTTAGCTGGGGGCTCAGGGACAGTCTCTGTAGATTGGCAATGGAGCTGAGACAAGACAGAAGAAGCCAAAGCCACATCTCCGAGTGTCCTGACCCATATCCGGATCGACCTAGTGAAGAAAGTGGAGCCAGTTGAAAAGGCCAAAGGTCGGGAGGCCCTGGCCATACCCCTAATCCTATTCAGCGATCAGAAGCTCTCTTCCCTGGGGGCACTAGAGGGATTCTTCTTCGGGGAAAACAGAAGAGTTGAGGAATAAGGTGCGCGCTCTTGCCGAGAGCCAGGAATCACTCCAGGGGTTGGTCTCTGGACCAGCCATCACAAATACCGTAGTGACCACAGGTATTACATAGTCATAGTCCCTGGCACTTGGTGATTACATGTAATCTCCTCAACACGCCTTGCACAGAAGATAGTTATGTGAGCCTGGTCACACTCTTAGGAAGGGGCAGTGAAGTCTCTCACATACACTCTTCAGTCACTTCAGTGAGTCAGCCCTTCAGTCACTATGGCCTGATCTTTTTTTTTTTTAAAGATTTATTTATTTATTTATTTTTATGTGTATGAGTACACTGTAGCTGTGGAGATGGTCGTGAGCCATCATGTGGCTGTTGGGAATTGAACTCAGGACGGCCTTGCTCGCTCCAGCCCCGCTCCCTCCGGCCCCGCTAGCTCTGGCGTAACACACTGTAGCAGTCTTCAGACATACCAGAAGAGGGTGTCAGATCTCATTACAGGTGGTTGTGAGCCGCCATGTGGTTACTGGGATCGGAACTCAGGACCTTCGGAAGAGCAGTCAGTGCTCTTACCCGATGAGCCATCTCACCAGCCCCTATGGCCTGATCTTTATGTCTCCCTGACACATGTACTCACTGCTGCCCTAGCCCCTTGGGATTACCCTTCTGGTCCTCCCACCAGTTTGGGCTTCAGGACCTGCCAGGAAGTCTTGAGTCATGCCTTCATTTTTATGGGCCATGGTCATTATCATTGCCCTTGTGTATCTATGATGCTCTAGGACTATCTAGACTTTTATAGGCAGGTCATGATCCATACCAGAGTCCTTCAAGGTCTGGCTTGGGATCTCCTCTTACAGCTTAAGAGATAAAGTAGTTAGCATAAGGTTATGTGGGTATAGAAAGGGATCAAGTGGCCCGAACCCAGAGCTTGACTGTCTCCTCCCCTATGCCTCCCAATGGCCAAGAGCTCAGCTCAATTCTCTTCATTTAAGCTTTAAAATGTGTCACTCTTTCCCATTACCAGCCTTGACTTAGGTAGGGCTCAAATTCTGCTTCAGTGATGCTAAAACAGAGAATGCCTGATCCTTGACATCATTCTTAAGCACTTGAAATCATAGATGTTGACATAGGTAATACCAAGGACTCACTCCATGCCTGTGCCTTAGGGCTATGAGAGAAGAAATGCAAAATTGCTCAGCTCCATCCTGTTTGGAATGGGGATTCACCTTTTTAAAAATATTTCCCACAACACTGAGCGGCTGGTGTCGGACTTCAGACATAGGGTAGAGGTTTTAGTTTCCTGGCTTTCCAGAGTATTGCTCAGAGGGCCGACTTCTTGTCCTCTGCCAAATCCTTGAGTTCCTGGTGCTAGAGTTCATCAGACCCTGCTCTCTCCTTGGGCATAACAGGGCGGGGGGGCGGGGGGGACGGGACAGGCCCTAGTTTCTCCAGCAACCCTGCAGGGGAAGCAGTGGGCTTTCCAGCCAGTTACACCTGCAAAACTACAGCCAAGGAAAGGAAGTGAGCCCTCAATGTGGGAAGTTCCTACCAAACTGCTGTTGAGAAACAAGGCAAGAAATCTCCTAGGTCGCCATTGCAGACCTCCAGTGTTAACTCCACACAGTGCCTGTTCCTCCTTTGTTCCCATCAGCCTGGATGGCAGCTTCCTCTCTGGGCCTTTCCCTTTCCTAGAGTGTCTCCGTTCTTCTGCTGTTTGGACACCAGGATCCCCGCATTCAGTAACTCTGTATGAAATGAATGGCTTCTGTTCTGCTGGCATGTGGATGTAGAGTGCCTCTGCCATATAGACAAAGCTCAAAGTAGAGGGAGGAGAAGACAGATTTGAGGCAAACAGGCTTGGAGTGGGTACATTCCCCTTCTTGGTACTGTGCTGGGGAACTGGGCTGGATGATTGCTGAGGTCTTCTAACTACAAGTCCATAGATCAAGAACAGTTAGAGCTAGGGGATAATTCACATGATTTCTGGCCCCAATTCTGATTCTCTATGGCCTTGTGATCCCTCTTGTCTCTGGCCTCAATGTTCCCAACGGAGATGCTGGAGAAGTGGTCCAAGAACACTCTAGGGGAAAAAATCCCTGGCTGTGTGAGCTGATTTCTTGTCTACATCCAGAACAGGAAGCTCCCTTCAAGAATCTGCAGACTTCATGATCCCTGCACTCCTGACATCTTCGCATCCTGCCATCCTATGCTTGAGCCCTCAAATCTTGAGCTCAGTTTACCCCCTGCTCTCTATAAGCCTGTGAGCCAAGAGCCTGGGTCCTCACTTTCTGGAATCATCCATTCCAGCTGTGCCAAACTCTACTATTGCCTAGACTGAGACGCCTTCTCCTCTCAGAGAACTAAGAGGCACTCCCTGGTCTGTGTTGCCCCTTGTACCCTTAGATTCCTGGCTTTCCCTGGAGTCCGTGGGTAAAGGCTACTGGTATGTTAGAAGAGCTTGGGGCTGTCTGAGGGCCTGGCCTGCTGGTCCACTGGAATACCATCCACTTTCCTTCTCATGAGTGGCTTGTTGAATGACTTCATGAATAACTTAGATAACTTAGTAAGACTTGTCTCAAAAAATGGACTGTGCTGTTCAATTGGTAACGTATTTGCTAAGAACCTGAGTTTGGATCCACAGCATTCCTAGGAAAGCCGGATGCAATTGTATCCCCAGTGTTGGAGGATAGGGGAGATATGTGGATCCCGGGATCTCAATGGCTAGATAACAGAGTCAATAAGTGAGCTCCAGATTTAGTGAGCTTTCCTGTCTCAAAAACTAAGGTGGAAAGCAACTAAGAAAGACACTTAGCATCAGCCTCTGACAGACACACAGACAGACAGGCAGACAGACAGACAGACAGACAGACACACACACACACACACACACACACACACACACACATACACACTCAAACAACAAAACAAAGGAACTACCATACAATTGTTAGTCCCAGTTTTACCATGAAGAAACAGGAATGAGAGGCGTCCAGCAGGCTGTCTAGAACTGCGTGTCTGGGTGGTGCCGGGGTCCTACTCTAGCCCTGCTCTGGAACAGGCTTCTTCTCACAGCCTGACCTGTGTTTACTTTGCGCTCTTAGATTCCTGGATTTCCCTGAAGTCCCTTGGGTGGGGACTTCTGGTACAGAGGTATTCCCTCTGCCAGTGCCCTGGGTCCCCTCTGGTAGGTAAACTGCAGGACTCACCATTTACCTGCCAGGAGTCCAAAGACAGGAAAGCAAACACCATAAATGATCAGGAAGCTATGTAAATATTTTATAGCCAGGGCAGTAAATAATGCAGTTCACTGGCTACACCCGACCCAGTTTGCCTGTCCCATATCCAGGACAGTCTGTCTGGGTTCCTGCTTTGGATTATTTATTTGTTTGTTTGTTTATTTGTTTGTTTGTTTATTTGCTTATTTATTTGTTTAATTTATTTATGTTCTTTGAGACAGGACCTCACTCTGAAACCAAGGCTGGCCTTAAACTTGTAGCAATCCTTCTGTCTCAGACTCCTGAGTGCTGAGATTGTAAGTATGGGTCACTGCACCAGGCCTGACCTGTAGTTTTTTAAAAACAATTGCTGTGTATGGGGCTGAGGTCCTTCATATACACCAGTAGTTCTCAACCTGTGGGTCACATATCAAATATCATGAATATCAACTATTTACATTACAATTTATAACAGTAGCAACATTACAGGTATGAAGTAGCAACGAAATAATTTTATGGTTTGGAGGTCACCACAACATAAGGAACTGTATTAAAGGGTTGCAGCGTTAGGAAGGCTAAGAACCACTAAATCACACCATGCTCACTTACCTCCCCTTTGCTCAGGCCTGGACTATGCTTTCTCTCCTTTATCTTTTAGGATCCATTCCTTCAGAAAGCCTTCTTGGATTTCCTGGGTGGGAACATAGTGTCTCATGACCCCTGGGATGACCCACCTGGGCTCTGCTCTCCACGGTTATTTCCTGCCTGATAAGATGTGATTCCTGGAGACTTATCTGCTTTTCTTTTGTCAGCTCCAAAAGAGTAGTCACCTCCCTGAGTGCTGAATGCGAAAGGCAGTGTGCAGTAGGTGTTCACCAATAATGTAGAGGGTAAAAGAAATTGTCTCGTATAGTTTTTTTGTTTTGTTTTGTTTTGTTTTGTTTAGATTTTTGTGGGACTGGGATGAAACCCAGGGCCTGGCATGTGCCAGGCAAGCACTCTTCCACTAGGAGACAAGTATTACTATGTTTATTTCACAGGTCAGAAACGTAGATCCAAGTGACAGGGCAGGGCTTGAGCTCAATCGATCTGATCCAAGACTAACTCTTCCTCAAGATTCGTGATGGTGCATATCTACTTACCGGGCACTCCAGAGGCTGAGGCAGGGGGATTGCTATGACTATGGTATTTACCTGGACTACACGGAGAATTCAAGGTCAGACACAATAAAACAAAACAAACAAAAGAACCCGTTTAAGAATTTGCTACTTTCTGTTACTGACCTCAGACGCCTTGGCTTCTTCTCAGGGAAACTTTCAAACCTCCCCCCTCCCCCTCTTCCCTACCTCCAGGCTCAAGTAAACCGTGAGTCCGGATCCACTTATTTGAATGGCTGAAACAGGCAAGGGAGAAGGCCGCTCTAGTCTTTTCCTGGGAGTCATCAGAGTTGAGCTGCATTGTTCAGGAGGCTGGACCGCGATCCTGCAATCCTCAGGCTCCAGAGCAGCTTTGTGAAGACTTGCATCAGCCGAGGGCCAGGGATGAAGACAGGGCCCTGAAAGTGCCCTGACACAATTGTCTAAAGGTACTTACTGTGCCACTCTGGGGCCATGTCCCCAGCCAGGCTTCACATAGCCTTACAGGAATCTGAGACAGGAAGACAGATGATCCTGTCTGCCTCTTCCCATCCTGGGTCAGGCAGTGAGAATGAGGACAGAAATCAGGGCACAGGCACTGTGAGGTGGCCCAGGACAAGGACAGCATTACACAAGAAGCCCTGGCCAGAGCCTGGCCTCAATTCTTGTTAAGAGATGGGGTGCAGAAGGGAGGGTAAATAGGTTTCTACTTTCATGAGAACTTTACTTGGTTACCAGTGGCATGTGGGGCTATGAAAGGATGGTGAGCTATATTCCTGAAGGATTGGCACGAAATGCAATGGTCAATCATCATGGTAGCCACCTAGACATTTATACCCCTCCCCCGCTCCCTTCACTCAGCAGCAGTCAGCGCAGAGTAGGTGCTCAGTAAGAGTTCTATGTCCCTTGTTTATTAGTAACAAGGTCAGTGCAGAGGTCATTTGGAGATACCATTTAGTGTAGACAGAAGTATAAACACAGGATCTTTTTATTATAGCATTACTAAGAGCCAGGAAGGAAATCAGGAATAAGAGAATGGAAGTCAATGTCACACAGCAAGGAGTCGGTTATTAATAGATGCTTATAAGAATTTTCTAGCTGCTTAGACCGACATCCTGAGCCCAGGGACAAGGGCAGTCACCGCTTGGCCCTCGATCGTCAGTGGGAACCAGGAGTATTTCAAGGCAAATTCCAGAGATAAATCTTGGCAGAGGCCCAGGCAGTAGGTCCTTGTGCCAGAGGAGGTAGGGCTTAAGCCTCTGTGCCTATCAGACTTAGGCATCCCTGAGAAGTCTAGAACATCGTAAACACAAAGACATCCTGGATATACACTCTTACAGGAGACAAACAAGCAGGTCAGGCTCAAGAGAGGTGGTATGGCAGAGAGGGCAGGCAATATGGAAGCAAAACAAGTGGCCATCGTTGTCTTTATCTCTCTGTTACCTCCTCCAGACGCTAACTCACGATACCCCTCAGGCATCTCTCCCCCCTGCTCTTGTGGCGTGGAGACAAGGTAGCCTAGTGCTTGTGAACTCTGGCCTGAAACTCAGCACAGATTAGGATGCGAGGCCCACTCTGGCTACCTATCAGCTGTGCAACAATGGGCGTGTTATTTAGACTTCCTGGATCTCTGTCTCCTCTATACCGACAATATAAGGGTTTTGTGGGCTGGTTGTGGGTGAGTGTCATCTCAACAGCAGGGCCTAGCCTAGAGCTTGTCTGGTAGTGAACATTCTGTATGTATGGAAGCTAGAATTACTGTTTTTAATAGGGATTGGAAACTCAAATTCTTCATACCTTCTTCAGAGTCTAGAGTTCACCCAGACACCCAGGGGATCCCTGACAAGATCGGGGCCATGTAGGCAGATAGAATGCATCAAAGCTGAGGACTTGGATGCTTGGATCCTAAAGGCCTAGAACAGAATAGGACAGGGAGGGGAGAGCTCCATACAGCCGTTGGCCCTGGGCCCAGTAAGCACTGAACTGTGGGTAGAGCTGGCCATCCCAGGCCCTATAATTACCTTTCAGTAGAATTCTGCAGTACTGGGCGGGGCCAGCATTTTTCAGGTTTTATTTGGATGCCCTGGGGCAGCCTTGTGCCAGTTAGCTGCTCCCAAATGGGGGAACAAAGGTTGATTTGGGGGTGGGGTGATTGGGGGAAGAATACCCTTCCAAGGAGGCTGACCTCTGAACGCAGGATGCAAGGTTTACAAAGCCATGATCTGCAGAGAGACCTGTTTGTCCTGTTTGTTTCAGGGCTGGGATCCTCTTTGGAGAGCCCAAGGAAGCCTGAAAAGCCACTAAGAAGCACTCCAGGACCCGCTGGACTCAACACAAAGCAGGCCGATAGCCAGGGAAGGGACAGTGAGTGAGGCTCTCTATCCTGGCTGTCTGCTTTCCTTCCTCCCTCAAATGCACAGGTATTGGTGGACAGGGTATCACTATCCCTGGCTGCTCTTATAGTTACTTATGTAACTCAGGATGATCTTACACTGAGGCTTATTCTCCTGCCTTAGCCTCCCGAGTACTAGGATTATAGGTGTGCATGATGACATCTGGCTGGCACAAATTTCACTGAAGTGACACGGAGCACCCCAAGGGCATTCCTAGAGGCCATGACCTGGCATGATTGTACCCAGCCTTTCTCTGGCTCTCTCTCATTGCTGTCCCCAACACTTCCGGCCACTGTGAATGCATGAACATGTGCACCCTCTTACCCATCCATTATGCCAACGAAGAAAGAGATGGTGATTTGTAAGCTTACATGCTTCGTCCAGAAGCAGTGGAACAGGAAGGGAGCCCAGGAGTCAGATCCCAGAGGGACAAGTACCCAGTGTGTGTATCTCTGTGGTTTTGGACATTCATAGACGTTAGCACAAACAGGCTTCATGTGGCTCCCCCAACTGCTTGAGTACTTACTTATTTGCAGTATCTGAATCCTTGGCAGACCTTTGATGTCTCTGGGTCGAAGAGGTTTTCCAGGATGGGGCCTTCCTGCGCACCTCGCTGCAGAGAGCCACAGAGATGCAGACTAAAACCATTTTAACTTCCATGGATAAGACGCTCCCTGGTCCTTTCTACACAGCCACCTACAGTGCGGGAGAAACAACAATCGCGTTGACAAATGTTACCGGATGTCACCATGGGAAGCTGACAGTCAGTCAGGAGAGCCTGCTTGCATCCTCAGCCCATATAGAAGGAGAGACGAGTGGGTGGCAGCAGTGGGGAGGGACCAGGAGGAAAGGGCATGGCACTCGGGTGGGGGGTGGGGGTGGGGCTACAGCTGGGGAAGCAGCTGCCAGTACTTTGACAGCAGCCTGAAGATACATAGCTCAGTGGTAAAGAGAAGGGGGTGTGGGGAGAAAAGAACGAATAGAAAATAGAGAAAAAGGATAGACCTGATTGTGAAGGAAAGGAAGGGTCTCCAGGGCAGCCCTGGAACTCCACGCACACCGGTACCCTTAACCATGAGTCACCAGTGGGTCTCCTTGCCAGATTCCCAGAAGCTCATCATTAAGGGCTGAGTCAGTTCAGCTCTCTGAGCAAAGGTCAGAAGGGCAAAGACTGAAAAGGGCCCCTTGGACTCACTCTTGTGTGCCCTTTCATGTGAGCGAACGTGCTCCTGGAATGGGGTTGTCATTAGACTCAGTGCTTCCTTTGGCGAGGGCAGTGGGGCATATAGGCAGGTGGAGGGGTCGGTTCTGTTTCCAGTCTTCCACTGCACCTGGGCATTGTCTGCCTACGAAGCTGGGCACTCTGGTCCCAGCTCTGGTGGCCTTGAGATCATAAGTTACAGAGGCTGGGCTGTAACCATTCCCTCAGCCAAGGGGCCCAGTGTGCTCACAAGTGTTGGGCTGGCTCTTCGTTCAGCTTCTGCCTGGAAAACCCCTTTCTGTAGTTTCATTTTTTCAATCTCTTCAATCCATGCCCAGGCCTCTGTGTGGTATTCTAGGCCACTGAGAGTGCTCTCCTTGATGACCACAGGGGTGAAGCCCATGCTTTGGCCCTCAATCTACCTCAACCCTTTCCCCTGGTATCTTGAACAGGCCTTTCTGCAGCTGCTGCACTGTTCTTTGTTGTTGTTGTTTTTGGTTTTTTTGATTTTTTGGTTTTTTGGTTTTTTGTTTTTTTGTGGGTTTTTTTTGAGACAGGGTTTCTCTGTGTAGCCTTGGCTGTCCTGGAACTCACTCTGTAGACCAGGTTGGCCTTGAACTCAGAAATCCGCCTGCCTCTGCCTCCCAAATGCTGGGATTAAAGGCGTGCGCCACCACCACCCGGCATGCACTGTTTCTTGTGCCTCAGCCTGGGCTGCCTTTTCACCCTTCCCACCCCTGTCACCAAGGACTCCTTCCAGGTCATACTGGCTGGTGCCCGATTACCTTCCACAGAGCCTGTCCAGCTATACAAATTAATACAAACAGTACACAGAACTATACAAAAGCACAATAACAGAGCCCACAGTGATCTGTGACATGCGTACTCTGATGTAGGCACAGGCTAAATCCTTCTCTTGTCTGAGTTCTGGAATCTTTTGGGGGAAAGGACTACTAATAGCCCCACTACAGATAAGGAAGTTCAAGCCGGAGAGAGAAGGTGACTTGTCCAAGGTCACATAGCTGAGCAGTTAAACTCCTCAATAGAAGACTAATAACCCCACAGTCCTAGGAGATGCCTGGCCTTGGTCACTTCCTTTCAATAAAACCTGTAAGTGTGGGCCAGGCATATTGTCTTCCTTCAGGAAGATTAGGCTCTGGGGCATGAGAATGAATGAGGGATACCTTGGAAAACATTGCATCACAGAGAGAGAGAGAGAGAGAGAGAGAGAGAGAGAGAGAGAGAGAGAGAGAAACACAGAACCTGGACTTTTAGCCCTTGTCCCCTGTAACAACCTGTGTGGCCCGAGGCAAGGATTTACCCAAGCCTTGGCGTCTTCTTCTGTGGGATGAATGGTAATAGCTGATGTGTGCCAGGAGTAGGTCATTAATTAGATAGCAGTTAGGGCTTTTGTCTAGCCATTTGCAGTTCCCTCTGCTCAGGACACTGTTCACCCCCATAGAGCCTGGGAGCCAGGGGTTAAGAGGGCACAGAGGGGAGAGGAGCTGCAGGCAGCCGCTTGGACAGAAGAGGGAGGGAGAAATAAAAAGAGAAGGTGGTAACCCTGCTCCTCCACACCCTCACTCTCTCACCTCAGGACCGCTGGGGGTTGTACTTCTCCTCCTGGAGAAGCTGCCTGCCTGAGGTCACACATGGGGGGTGCTGAGCTGGGAGGAAGGGCTACATACAGCCTAGGCTCCGCTGTCCTTGAACCCAGCAGGTCTGGGGTCTGATATCCGAGAAGTGTGGCCTTCACAGACTGAGGGGGTTGCTTTGTCAGCTGAACAGACCTGTTGTAATATCCACTAGCTACTGCACACACACACACACACACACACACACACACACACAC
>JADRCD010222659.1:0-48914 GCA_019843815.1 Montemys delectorum
CGCTCCCGTAATTGGGGCCAGGGAATGGAGAGAAGATGAAGAGAGGACAACATACCCTGAGTAGGAATCTTGAAATAATGGACATGTGGAATGGTCAATTGGATTTAAAAGCCACCTAGGAGGTGGAACATGGGAAGTTATAACGGGATTATTGATGGAGAAGTAGATTTTAATATCTGCCCAGCTCTAATGTGTTAAAGGCTTATTATAAATATAAAAGTTGTGTGTCTTTTATCTAGAAACTGAATGATAAAAGATGGAGTAGAAACCTCCAATTGAGATGAAAAACTACAACAGACACCACAAGTTGAAGTCACTAGTTTATTAAATAAAACAAATAAACAAAAACACAAAATTAGGGCTTAGGGACATAGGGACAAATTATAGGAGTTAAGGGGATGAGTTGTAGATAAATGTAATCAAAATAATTTGTATGACTGCTCAAGGATTTAATTTTTTTAAATTCACAATAGAGATAGTAAAATTCACAAAGCTGCGTCAAATTGACAGTTAATGCTAACTAGTAAAATGTGTAAACAGTTTTATTATATAAACTTTCTATTGACACAAAGTAACTATAAATGTGACTTTTACATTTGCATTATCTAGGGGAAAATAGCTTTTCTAAGTGTTAAGTAAAGATAGCACTAAGTGTGTGAAAGAGCAGAGTGGAGGCGGAGTCCCCTGCTTGCTGAACCTCTCACCATCCTTCTATTCTCATGCATAGTTTACTTTGATGTTTAAGTAACAATACAGCTACTATTATGTTGAAAGACAAGTAAATTATGTTGATCTAAAAGTAAATTGAATGCCATCAGAAGCCAGCAGATAATTTAAGTGTTTGAAAATACATAAACTATTGAATGTTCTTCTGCATGCCCTGTGAGAACTTGGCATCCTTGCACTGAAATGTTGCATTCTTTGGTGTCTTATGAGTCTTATTTCCCTCCAGACAGAGCCAAAGGAAGATCAAGAGCAGGGAGCCACTTTGACTCAGCTCGGAGACGGAGCCGAGCTGTCCTTTACCACATCTCAGGACACCTGCAAAGAAGAGAAAAGAACAAATTGAAAATAAATAATGTAGGTGCTGTGTGTGTATATTGTGGAGACCAGTCTCCCCAGAGAGCAATGCTTGATCCACTAAAGAATAGTTCCAATTATTCCTTTATTGAATTTCTTAGCTTTCTTTTTCCCACTTTGGCTTGCATCTGCCTGTAAATAACAGACTTGGAAATGTCAGCAGTGTGAGGCGTTTCTGTAAAAAGTGTGTAATTGTACTGTTTGCACAGCACAAAGATTACAGTGTTGATGTGGTGAGTGCACTGTCGAGCTGGGGAGGGCCACAGCACACAGACTCTGTGTTTTCAGAAACAGGACCTTGTCATAAGTCCTCTTCACAGTTATTATCAGTTAGTTACAACTTTTTAAATTTAATTTCAGTGTCAATGTTACACTTGCTGTCATTCCCTTGAGTACCTTTACTGAGGGGGATCATGAGCCTATAAAAGTAATCACTCCATTTAAAATGTCATGTTCTATAGAAAACGAAACTTTCAGGCAGCGGAGCATTGCATTGGAAACTACAAGCCATTTGATTAGGTTGTATAAAATGTTTCATTTTTAGTGAATTAGAGTAAGGGCTACTTACTGTGGCTGCTTAGTAAGGATGACGAAGACTGAACTCTAAGTCTAACTTGTCAGTGAAAACAGAAACTGTCATATCCAGCAAGCAGAACTCCTTTGGAACTTTAGAATCAGTCCAATTGTCTTGGGAACTGAGAACATGGAGTTCTTCCTAACGACTTTTACAGACTCAGCACTATGCTGACCTTTTCTTAGACCTCATGTCTTGAGGAAACAAGCTTCCTCCCAGTGTGAAAAGTTTCAATTTCTGTGCTTATGGTGAAAAATGAAAGGTGTAGAAACCCAGAGTGTGGGGAGCTATTGAGAAGGCTGTGAATGGGGTTGGACTAGTGTGGCTTCTGGAAGTCACAGTTGGTGTTCTAGTCCACTCATGCTCCCAAGATTATTCATCAAGCCTGGGTTGCTCTGACGTGTACTCCTCTGGAGAGTTGAATCCAGTTGGTGGAGAGTGATGATTTGGGCTTTTGTCCTAACTTACTATGACAATTGTGTGTGTGTGTGTGTGTGTGTGTGTGTGTGTGTGTGTGTGTGTCTGTTATCTATATGCAAGGATTTGGTTATGCCAAAAGTCCACACCATCTTCTTGCTTCAGTTGGGAATCATTTAGGTGAGAGTCACTGCATGTCTCAGTGAACTTAAACTGTAGTTGTTGAGCCTTGCTGTTTTCCCCTCTAGTTTAACAAATATAAAGTATTACTTAAAAAAATCTCTTTTAAAAAACTCATAACTCCCACTCCTTAGCAACTTACTTAGTTGACGTTGTTCATTTTATAAGTATAAACTTCAGAGGGGAGGGTAGTACTTAGAATGCTGAGTCAGCTCAGAGACAGTGATGCCACAGGAGCCCTAACTTCGGAAACCAAGTGAGGTCCAAACTGGCCTCAGTCACTGTGCCCACCTGGATAGAGAGCAGCTAAGGATCAGACAGCAGGAAGAGAGGGGGAAGGACACAAAAAGCCCTGCACTTACAGTCAAAATGCTCTTAGGGGAATTCGAGTTGCAATAACTGATGCACACAAAAAGAACCATTAACACTTTATTACACTAGCTATTTAAAATTTCCTTCCTTACATTGTATTACTCAATACTCATAGCATACCAGTACCAAGGATGTTTCTATTAGCTCCATCATTGACAATGGGGACAACCCCAACTTATTAAAACTCTCCAAAGTAGAAAAATCAGCTAAGGGGCTCAGACCCTAACTTTCCCAGAGATGTTCCTATCATGCAATCACAGGCAACAGAACTCTTTAGGCTTGTGTCCAAGTTTGAAGGTGGCATGAAATGCCTTTAACTTAAGCTTGAAGTTCACCTGGAAGTTGCTAAAAAACAACTTTAATTCATTTTGATTTTTGATTACTTATGCTATGAAATTAGAAGTCTATCCAGCAGAAATAAATGTTGAAACAACTCTAGCCAGCCTGAGGAGGGCAAAGATGGCTCTGGCAGGCCTCACCTTGTCTCCCATCCCCTCTGCCTTGCTAAAAGCTGTTAAATTACATTTTTTTTCACTCAGACTGCGTTCCCTCCCTCTCACCCTCCCGAAGGAGGGAAGAGCGATCATCAATGGCAAGAGGCAACTGCACTGAAGAAGCACCTAGAGCCGGAGGGAACGCTACGTCTCATCCTCGTGGTTTCAGGTGCTCTACACAGTCAGAGAAACTTCTCTAGTAACGAACTATAGAAATGATCCCTGAAAGTATAGTCTTTAAATTACCTTCTTAAAGCTACCCCCAAGGTCAACTGTTTTATATGGCCACTTCCTCCTCTGGAGGCTGCCTACCAAAGTCCAGCTATCTCAGTATTGAAGTCTAGCCATCAACCCCCCCTTTGGTTTACCTAATTAACATGACCAATTAAAATTAAACACTTCATCCTAGCATGGGATTTTCTCTTTATAAACTATGGGCCAAACTTGTCTTCTCCTCTTTATACAATCAGTCCTTTGTAGTATAATAAAATACCCTGTAAATACCCTGTTTCCCTTTCCCTTTCCCATTTTCTCCTCTTTTTCTTGTTTCCTTCCCATTCTGTCCCTTCCTATATCCCATGCCTTTGTCTCTCATTTTTGCCCTATGTCCCTTTGGGACAAATACATCTTTATGCTGGGAACTTGGTCTCAGGTTGTCTTGACCCAACTCCAGGCTTCCTTATACAGTTCATTGGAGAGAGCCCTTGAGGAGTTTGAGCAAGGATTGTAACCATACATAAATATCATAAGCAAGAGGTCTTCCTCATTAGTACCACTACCAAAGATAGGCTCCATGACAGGTACGCCCAGTATAAGGACATTTTCTTACCACCCTGTGCATTCAGAGGTGAGTTTCAAACAAATATTGCAAAATTCTTTAGGAAAAATCACCTTCATTAGGTTTTGGAGTTAACAAGTAAGTGCATTTGGATAATTCATCAGATACAAACTGATAGACTAAAGCATTATGGGTCCTAAAGCACAACCCTCAAAATTAATAAGTATCAACTGTCTGAGATCTAATACTATTTTTTAAACATTGTCTTATTCTATGGACAAGCTCCATGTATTTAGGTGTTAGAAATATTGGGACATTTCTCCACACTTTCCATATATTGCACAGTTCTATGCACATATATATTTTTGTGGTTGCAAGAATTTGCTTGATTCAAGATAATTTTGTTAAAAACTCTGGTGTAGTAAGGTCTTTGTGTGCAATTTCACACTATGTAATGATGTGTGCAGGACTGAATTACTGATGCTTCAAAAGTTAAATCAAACATGCTGTGTATTGCATTCTAAGTATAAGTTTTGCAATATCATGCTATAACAACAATTAATCTAACAATAACGTTAAGGTGCACACTTGAAATAGTATATGAAAATGATAGCACACAGTTTACATTTACCGTTTTTTGCATGTTGCTCAGTGTTTGTCTGATGTCACAGAGTTCAATGGAATCAGTGTGAAATACAGCAAACACCTTCTCATGCTTTCCCAATTCGTACATTCTGAGACTCTGTAACAACAGGGTAAAGGCAGTACCTATTTGGACAGAAACATAAAGTGCTTCTGTTAAATCTCAATAATTTCCTATTGTAAATGTTTAGGGATAAAGTTATAATTCAGTCTATCATGGGCAGGGCTAGAAAGGTGGATCATGAATTAAGAGCATTTTCTAGTCTTGAAAAGGACTTGGGTTTGATTCTCAGTACCCACAGAGCTGACTCCAACTCCTTTTCCAGGGAATTTGGTACCTCCTTGTGGCCTCTGCAAGCACCAGGTATGCATGTAGTGAACAGGCTTACTTGCAGATAAAGACATTCATACACATAAAACAAAATGAATAAACCTTTAAAAGAAGAATTTATGGGCCATAATAACTTCAATGTACCTGTATCAACCTTGAAGAGATGAGTACTTGTGGACCTGAACTATCTCTTCTCTGCTCATGAATGAGTTTTAACTCCCTCCTCCAACACATACCCCAGAGACATAGGAATTCATTACCTCCATTTCATGGCAAAGTCCAACTTTGGAACTTATCCCTTAACTACCAAGTAGGTAATTTGAAGAAACAATGGAGTGGTACTAACCAACCATCCAGAGATGAAGCAGTGGCCCACTGTGGAACATGGGTATGACATGCTTGTGGGACTAAATAGACTTCCTAGCAGAAAGTAGACTCACATTGGGAACTCCTACCTTTAGACAAAGGGCAGAACTAGCAGATCATAACTACATCTATGAACATCCCAGGAATCCCCAGGTGACCTGGGCCTTCCTGAACACACTACATTTCTCTGTCTTCCTCTCAATGACTGAGACAAGAAGGCAACACTGTGACCTATAAGCACTACGTATACAGAACTTTCTCCTGTTCAAGTTAAAATTCAAATCTACGTTCTCATTACCTTTCTTGAGTTTCTCATTAATTGAGGTCAAAACCAAGTCTATAAGTACTTGGTCACAGGCTTGTGGAATTTCCACACACGTTATTGTTGAGCCTCCCTTTGTCTCATAGCAACAAGGGAATTGTTCATCTATTTGAACTGCTTTCAAAGCAAAATGCTTCATCGGCCATTAAAAATTCTAGCTAGTCCCTGTTTAATCAGCTGTGTGGGGAATGTTGTCTTTCTCCTCCATGACTCGAATAATAACCCCTAAGTAACTGCTTCTCTCCTTCTTAATGGCTGATGTGTTTCAGAATATATGCATATTAATCAAAATACTGAGGTTTGGGTTCTAGTTAGAGACATCCACACCCACAGTGCATAAGTGCACAGACCACCCGGTGCACTTTGACAGAAGAGGAAGCGACTCTTTTCAGGAGCATGTTGGTCATCGCTATACTTTCTGAGGGGAGGGAGGTTATCTTTGCTGACATCAACAGAATCCAGGTCAGAACTCTTTGGGTAACAATACTTATCTGAAAGCTATCCCTATGCAGACCATGCTATACTAATGAGCATTCAAGCATGCCCTTGTTATTATACTGCATATAGATTACACTTGCAACTGGATGCTTTTTGATAACATTTGAGATAATAGTATTTTTATTTTTTAATGACCAAACTCTAGATCATTCACTTTAAACACACACACGCACACACACACACAGACACACACACACATGTATGCATGCACACACATGCACACACACACATACACTCACACACACAATTTGCCCAATACTGTCCACATAACAAAGATCACTGTTTAGTTATAGTACACTAACAAGCCAGAGACATTCTAAGAAGTGTGCTATTAGGGTAATTTCTTTGTTGTAGAAACCATACAGAGATGGTGCTAATAAATAGTGCAGGTCTAGGTGGGAGATGGCTCAGAGCATATACTGTTAATATGAATCAGAGCACATAAAGTCCCTAGAGAGGAGCTGAGCTCTGTCTTCATTACCCATGTCAGGTATCTCATAAATGCCTGTAACTCCATTTTCAAGAGGTGCAACACACTTTTTTGACCTTCCTGAGCTTCTGTGTTTATTTCTACAAACCAATATGTTTGGTGGTTACTCACTCAAAGTACCATACAGCAATGAGTTCACCAGAGGATTTTTAAGCCTGAAGTTTATATAATATTAAATGCTAACAGTAAGATTTTTAAATATGTATGAACACTCTCTGAAATAATAGTAAGATGTGCAAATTATAAATACATAAGCCTGTAACAGTTGTTTATTACTATTAACAATATTGTATACTATATATAAGTATCTATGGTGTACTTGTACTTGACTAAAGTTCAGTAAGTTCCTGTACAGAAGCATCACAGACAGGTTATGATATTACAGTAACCTGCCTCTTCCCTAGGTGACAAGATTTTTCCCTTCACTTGGAATCTTGTGGGACTAGCATCACAAAGAACCCTGTGGTTGACCACCACACAATTGAGTAGAACAGGACAGTAGATTCATGTTACATTTTACAGGTCACTTGTAAAGTAGTTGATATTGAATGTGTGTATAGTCCAAGCAACTCAAGTGTACATTCAGAGATGTTCAGTCTCCATTTCTAACTGCATACTTCTTTATCCCTTCTTTTCTTTGTGTATTTATCCACAGAACGTGTTTGTAGATAAACCAGCATTTCCAGAGTACAAGGTTTCTGATGCAAAAAAGTCCAAGTTCATCCTGCTGCATTTCAGCACTTTCAAAGCTGGCTGGGACTGGCTCATTTTGTTGGCAACGTTTTATGTTGCTGTGACAGTCCCTTACAACGTGTGCTTCATTGGCAATGAGGATCTGTCCACAACTCGGAGCACAACGGTCAGTGACATTGCAGTGGAGATTCTTTTCATTATAGGTAAGATCCTGTAGTTTCTCATCTCAGAGATTTGCATGTGGGAAATGAGCATGTTGCTTATTTCTGTGGAAAATTTGAACAAAGGTCTATTTGCAAGAATGTGTTTCAGCCTCTGATGCAAATTTTGGAACCTCACATGCTTAAATTTCTGAAATTTGCCTCTTCTGGTTTTCCTACTGTTCCTGCACTGAAACATCTAAACCAATGTCCCATTTTTCCTCATTCATTTTATTGAAAAATGTATCAAAGGAAGACTTGATGCCTGTTGTATTTGGATCCTGACATTCTTAGAGATATTAACTATGCAAAGGCAAAGATGAGTTTATCAAAAGCCCATCAGTAGAATGGAATTCTGAGAGAGGTCCAGGATGTCCTGGGTGTGTTGTTCTTTAAGGGTGTTTAGAATGGGCTCTGCAAGTTACCTGCCTACAGAACCAAAGAAATCATAGGACTTTGTTACCTATAATAATCAAGAGAGCCAGTATCTGATTTTAGCTAAGGAGACTCCAAGAGATATTTGCTTCCATTATTTATCTCTAGAACCCTGAGGATTTCAGTCAGCAGACACCAGCTTGATTGTGTAGACACCTTTCCTTCTATTTTCCTGTCTGCTGAATCTTCATTCCTTTAATAATGAAGCCTGTTCCTTGTTTGTCCATCTAGACCAAGTTCTGGTTTTCTATAAGTTCAGATTAACTCCACCCTGTTTAACTAGCCACCATTGGTTACAAGTAATGAGTCTTTACCTGATCGTGGTGATAAAGAGCAACACGAAAGAATATTATGGAAGTATCTTAAGCAAGTAACTGAATCAAGGAATAATTGACCTCTTTTAAAAAGAAGAGGAAGAAGTGAAGTAGATCAAAACCCTTTTTCAATGGTGGTAGCTTGTTTGCTCAATGAAGTTCTTAACATTTTGGGGCCAGAGTGGTTCTGTAAGTGTGTGTTAGAGCCAGTTCAGTTCGTGACAGATATAAGAGTAAGGTCTGTAACTGAATGTATGTGTTAGCTCTAGACATGTATTCCTGCTCTCCCCATCACCCTACTCCTCAAGTATCTCTGCACCTATGAGTCCTGCCTGTCAGGACCCCAGCTTTCTCCCCCAAAGTTGCTAAACTGTATTAGACCACTAGATGGCAACAGTATCTAGTTGGGTAACTCGGTAAAGTTAGAAAAGGAACTTCATTTTTTCAATTAAATACATTCATTGTGAGAAAATTAAAAGCGTAATGTGATCTACTTGATCATGATGGAACAACAGATTTCATCATTACACTTTGTATTTGAAATGAAGTTATGGACAAACTGAGTGTGGCTATATGCCAGTACATTTCGTTTCATCTCCTGTTGTTTCCTCTTATGAAGCCATGACAAATAATGATGATGTCATTATCCTAAAACTATTCTCAATATCCAGGTTAACAATCTGAAGGACTCGGGTCTTCACTACGTGTCTGAGCCTGATTTCCTTCCAGGTATTAAGTTTTCAAGGTCTCATCAAGAACCAGGCCAGTGTCTGTTGAATACACATACCATCAGCTTTCTTACATTGATATTTACAGCTCCTTCGCTAAGGCATAGCTGGTTCTTGAGTCTTCTTCACCAGGTTTTCCTGGTATTTGAGATTTGAAAGCTCATGGGCAAGGAATTCATTTTGGCACCATACCCTCCCAGGCAGAGGATGACTTGTTTACCCGTGAGGATTCACATGCTGAGGAAGATTTGTCTGGGGTATGCATTCCTGGGGGAGACTGAGGGAGTCTGGTTTCTTCTGATGCTGCCCTCTCATCTGCTGGATTCACTATTACTGTCATTTCTATTGCTTAGGAAGGAAGTTGAGCCAACACCCACCCCCAATAACTTAACTCCTGCTATTTTTACCCACTTGGGTTTATCCAACAATTGCTTTACAGCTGGAGATGTGAGTCTGGCAGCAGTATGAAAGCCTGCCTGGAATCACTTGTTGTCTGACCTAATTTTATAGGCAATTTGCTTTCAAATTTTTTACTGTTGCCACAGGTCCTTAATAGGTTTAATTACATGTATACTTCGAGTGCACTTGAAGAACAGTTTATAGTACAGATTCTCCTGTTAATTTTTACCCAAACTTTTATCATGTGCATGTCTTCACAAACTTGATGAAAACCTGATCAGCTGTAAATGAGTTACAACACTTGGAGTGAGAGCAGGTAGTAGCAGCACCTACCTGAAACTCGGCTATAAGTCTAGCACTCCAAAGGCAAATGCAGGAATGCTTTGAGTTCAAGGCTAGGAGGGGCTACACATTGAAACAGTATGTCCAAAGCCAAACAAAGATAATACACAATAATACTATGAATGGAAATATGGTCTACCTACAGAACTGCATCTTCACAATCCTCGTGACTATTTGTACCACTTAACTTTCATTAGTTTGTGGAGTATGATGGACAAGGCTTATTTAAAATTTACCATTTCTTTTTAATTTTTGTTTCTGTGGAACTGGAGATTCACCTGGGAGCTGAACTATGCCTTCAGTCCATCTGGGTCCGTTACAATGGGTTTAGGAAGGACAAGTTTCATTGTGTCTGAAAGATGATTTTCTTTTTAAATGTTTTGGTATTTGCACTAGCTCTGGTGTTAGACAATATATGTACTTTTCAAATGGAGAATAATAAATGTTGCATGCAGAGAAGTTTCTTAGAGAAAATTAAAAATAGGAGATGATAGAATTCAAGGAGTTTCACAACACTGTACAGTATTGTAAATCCTTACAGAAATCTGTTTACATTTGACTCACAATCATCTGGCTGGATTTACTTTACCTCAGAACTCATGCCCTTCAGACCATTTAGTATGCTCTTTTGGCATGCCTGAAAAATGTCATGATCAGGTGGATTTGCCAGAACAATAGTATCTGACTACAGAGTTAAGGCGACTTAAAACTGTTAGCTGCCCTCTTGTTCTTATTGTGTAAACCACATTAGTTCAAGGTGCACAGACTCACTGTAAGTTTTTGTTTCATGGAAGGACGATCTAGGAAGTTGGACATTCTTTTTAACCTTTTCCCATTCATTGTTATGCAGAGAGGAACAAAGTCAAGAGGAATCTTTCATAAGACAGACTCATTGACTCAACCTCTCAACCTGCTGTAGCCCTGGAGATCTGACCCTGCAGTTTTATATTTCTAGGGCTTCTTACCTTACTATGAGGCAATACTGCATTTGATTAATAAATTGCTGCTAAGTCACTTATTTTAATTTTCATAGCATTTGAATCAGTAGCCCTTTTAAAAATGATAGTTTTCATGAAATAGTAATTTTATTTTTAAACCTTAATAATCCAGACATACTTTTAACATTATGGATTGTTTTATATGAACAGGCTCAGCAGGCATCTCTTCAATGCCCATCCTAAAGTGCCAATGACCCTGTATTAGTCAGCGTTCTTATGAAATGTCTCCATATATTAATGGAAATTAGTGGAATGATTTACAGTCTGCAGTCCAACTATCCCAATGGTGGGAAACTGTGAATGAGAAATCCGAGAATCTAGTAATTTCTCAGTCCCACAAGGCTATGTGTTTTAGCTGGTCTTGTGTATAAGCCGAAATCCTGAAGAAGTAGGTTCTAACAGATGTGCTGGCAAGTTCTTATGTAGACCTCCTACTGAAAGTATGGCCCAGACTAAAGGTGTGTACCACTACATCTGGACCTAAGCTTTTCTTTACTTGAAACTTGCTCCGTCCCAGGCTGGCCTTGCACTCAGATATCTGCTTGCCTCCATCTTCTGGGATTACAGGCATTGTACCACCATGCCTGGGCCTAAGCATTCATGGCCAATATGCCTCAAGATCCAGATAAAATGCATGTGTAATCACTTGTCAAGATCTGGAACAAAAGCCTGTGTCTTTCAGTCTCAAGATCAGGATCACAACTGTGCCCTCCATTTCTGGATTGTAATTCATTCCAGATATAGTCAAGTTGAAAACTGGGAATAGCCATCACAGAGGCCAAAATAGTGCATGCAGCACTAGATACAGACATGAGAGTGAGCAATGAGTTGTCTCAGAAGGGCAATTTTGGTTCCCCTTTGCTGGTATCTCCTATAAGAGCAAGGAGGTTACCAGTTAATCTACGAGGCTTAGAGTTGTCGGCTACAGTGTAAGGCTCTAGCACCCAGTGTAGTCTCTTGAAGAATATCTTAGAAAACTAAAATTTATAGGCAATAAGGGTACCATTGCACAACTGCATACTGTATGTTCACTTTAGCTGTCAATCACAGAATTAGTTAAGAAAGCCCTGGAACAACCAATAGGGAAACTAGTCGGAGAGTGGAACTTGAGCATTAGGAGCCAAGAATTTTCCAGCATGGAAAGACTATGTGAACTGTAAGATGCAGAGATCTTCCCAGACACCACATGGAATAAAAAAACTGTCCTCAGTTCCAAACACATGGCAGTAATAGTGTGAAATATAAAGGATTAAAGGGGAAATCTTTAAAGACCTGAGAGAAAGAAGACAATTTATTGACTTCCATAGATACCAATTCAATTTAAGACTGATTTTTCCTCTTAGTAGGAGGCAGAAAATGATAGGTAATAACTAACTTACTAGAAAAATGTCAGCTCCACCCTCTGGCCTCCCACCCACTCCTCCCTCCCTCAATCCCCCTTCCCCTTTCTTTTGTCTCTTTTTCATCTTCCTTTCCTTGATCTCTCTCCTTCACTTTACTCTCCTTCTAGAAGAGAAACACACAATTTTGTCACTCACAGGTTCTCATAAAATGACTGTTTAAGTGTGTGTATGTGAGGGGTGGTTATCGGGGGGCTGTATGTGTGTATGAATGTGGAGATTGGCAGGGAGTTATATGTGAGTATGTGTAGGGTAGCAGGGAGTTGTATGTGTGTGTATGGAGGGTTGAGGGAATTGTTCTGTTTCTACCAAAAACAAAAATAACCCAAAAGAAAGGAACAAATCCAAGAAAAGAAAGCTTATGTGGAAAATAGAATAAAGAAGTTAATTAATTAAATTAACAACCAGATGAAAAGTTTATATTCTTCAGGTGGTACAATAAAAAAAATCAAGTTACAATGAATGTGCTGATAATAATGAAAGTGAGCTTAATTAAGCAGTGTTGTATTTTATGTGTTTTTAAGTGGACACAAAATAAACTTTAAACCACAGTGACCAGAAGAATGGAACCCAGGTACATATAAACAGTATGTCACATTTTGGACCGCTCATAGTAAGTACAGAAAACTAGAATCTGTGCAGTGTTGTTAGAAAAGTCTGGAATGAATTGTGCATATTTTAAAAATTAGGTAGCTTTCCAAAAAATAAAATTGGAATATTATCATCAGAGTAATGACTCTGAAACAACGAAGAAAAAAATATTAAGTACAATGAATCCAAAGAAAAATAGTGAGTAAAAACAAACCAACAATGGTGAATGAAGAACAGGAAGTCAGATGTAGGTGTGATTTCATTAAAAGATAAAACATTTAATGGGGTTCATTATTTAAAGGTGTAATAGTAAAATGGATTTTTAAAATATAATAGAGAGCTAATACAAACCATTCAGAAAATAGGAATTGAGTGAGTTTTGTGTGCACAGAGTAAACAAATGTAAAATGGATGTGTGCATGCTACTGTATACATGGTCACAGGACAAGATGTAGGCCTCTGTAGAGTCCAGGGAATCAACCTCAGGTAATCAAGTTTGGCAGCAGGCACCCACAAAGCCATCTCACTGGTCCTTCCAGGCAATTTTATTAAGCTATAAAGAAAGGTGATGGTTAGGAATAGCAGCATACTTCTCTAATCTTAGCTCTCAGGAGGAATGGCAGGCAGATCTCTGTGAATTTGAATTCCAGGCAAGCCTGTTTCATATGATGAATTCCAGGCCAGTATGGGCTATATAGAAAGAAAGAAAGGAAAGAAGGAAAGAAGGAAGGAAGGAAGGAAGGAAGGAAGGAAGGAAGGAAAGAAAGAAGAAAGGAAGAAAGAAAGAAAGAAAGAAAGAAAGAAGAAAGAGAGAGTGAGAGAGAGAGAGAGAGAGAGAGAGAGAGAGAGAGAGAGAAAGGAAGAAAGGAAGAAAAAAGGAAGGATGGAAGGAAGAAAGAATTTCCAGTATGTGCCAGGACACATTATTAAATAATGCAAACAGGATCTGCCAGGCCACTTCCTTCATTTATATAAAAATCATGAGAGGGCATCATCATGATAAGTTTATCTGAAAATGCTTACAGAAATTGGTACACTTATTTGTGTCAGAAGAGGAAGACTATTTAGAATAGTGACAAAATACATTGCTCACCTTGGTGCAGTCTCCTTAATTTTGAGCAATATACTTCTGAATAAAAAAGAAATTTATAAAATTAAAAAAATAAATTTAGATTTCAATTATACAATTGCTACTCAATTTGAAAATATGAGAAGAATGAAACAAACAAACAAAAGAGAAAGCCTAGTGCTATGCCGTAGATGATAATGCCCAACACTCAAGAGGCTTCTTTGGAGGAACTGTGATTGTGAGATCAGCCTGGGCTATAAGGGAAGACTGTGTCTGAGTTTCACAGGACAAGGGGAAGGAAAACAGGAGGAGAAAGAGGGGTATTGAAGAAAGAGGAATTAGAAATTAATGTTGTAGGTGACAAAGAGAATCTAGAACAGGTTGGTAAGATCTGCTGAGGTTGGAAATCAGCATATAGCAGCATGTAGACCCTTTTGAGTACATGGAGAATTGCCTTCAATTGCATATGGGGAAATATTTTATAGATTTGCCGGGACTTACTATTTAGAAGCAAAATGCTATAAACAAACAAGACTTCCATTGACAAGCACAGAGTATGGTGTTCAGTGTATCTAATGAGAAAAGGATTCTAGTACGAAAGTTTCTCACACCAAAGCTTTGTGAATACATGTTCTCTGCACTGTTAGGATGCTCAAACCCTTGCTTGTTGTCCCACACTGCCACTTTCACATGCATCATCAAGTTTGACTAGCTGAGTGTGACAGAGACTAACTATCCAACAAAGCACGGTTTGTTTGTTTGTTTGTTTGTTTGCACTTAGGCCCTTCACACCTTCCTCAAATGCTAACTGGTCTAAAACACTGGCTTCTCACCAAGTGCCTGTCTTCATAATACATATTATGTAATGTCTTTAAAAACAAAAATACTGGAACACTTTAATCAGAATATGAATCAAAGTAAAATAAGTCATTCATGGTATTTCTTCAATAGTTTAATTTTTTGTTTTGTTTTATTTTTTTCGAGACAGGGTTTCTCTGTATAGCCTTGGCTGTCCTGAAACTCACTCTGTAGACCAGGCTGGCCTTGAACTCAGAAATCTGCCTGCCTCTGCCTTCCAAGTGCTGAGATTAAAGGCATATGCCACCACTGCGGGGCTCAATATTTTAAATTTTAATATCTGTATTATAAGAATACTGAGGAATAGAAAGAGTCAAATTCTTGCACTAAAGTATAATATGTAAATCTAGATTTTTTTGAACATCTGTCAGGGGTCAGATAATAAGTGCATGACTAATTATTCAGAAGAGCAGATATGTTGTACATGATAACAGAGATTGAGACACTTAGGTAATTCAAGTAGAGATAGCAGACCAAGATAAACACCAGACCTGGGGTGAGGAAGTTGCAAAATACACTGGAGTCCTACAGTTCACTAGGGCAGTTAGCACGGTGGGAGAAAAGCAGCTGTACATTGTAAGACCCTCTTTTCCAGGACTAAACATGAGCATCTTTGCCCAGTGGCACCCATGACCATTGTCACAATCTAGGCATCCCTCTGCGTGATAAGCATACTCTTCCCCCTGTCATACTTTAAATTTGTTTCTCATGTGATTGAAGGAGTTTTAATTCACTGAAGTCTCAGTTGGGTTGTATCACACATGCTTTTATTTATTTATTTATTTATTTATTTATTTATTTTAGTTTTAGAAAGTAAAAAGGTCAGATATTTTCTTTATTTACATGTCATATGATTTCTCCTTTCCCAGTTTCCCCTCCAAAAAATAAACAAACAAACAAATAAAAAACAAGAACAAACCCCTGTTGCCTCCCCACTCCCCATGCTTGCCAACTCACCCACTTATTGGCCCTGGCATTCCCCTACACTGGGGCACAGAACCTTCACAGGGCCAAGGACCTTTTCTCCTATTGATGATCGACTTTGCAATCCTTTACTATACACATGCTGCCAAAACAATCAGTCCCTCCATGTATAGTTCTTTTGCTCATGAACATACAAGAAGCCTATAGAACTCCAAGTAGATTGGACCAGAAAAGAAATTCCTCCCGCCACATAATAGTCAAAACAACAAATGCACAAAACAAAGAAAGAATACTAAAAGCAGTAAGGGGAAAAGGTCAAGTAACATATAAAGACAGGCCTATCAGAATTACACCAGACTTCTCACCAGAAACGCATGCTTTTAATTCAGCCATCAGCACGATATTAATGTCATTTCATCATAATTTATATATTCACAAATGGCTTTATGACAAAGATTTCAACAGGTTTAGCATAACAACAGTACTTCTTTGAACTTAGATTCCTATCTTTATTGTATCTGATTAGTTATTCTTATTTTTATTAATAGCATTTTTATTAACCAATGTTTCTCTTCACTTATAAAACCCCATGTTTTTGCTTTCTTAGAGTCTGCTTTTTATAGCACCTAATTTTTATTATAATCTTCTGGATCTAATTAACACTAACCTATCTGTTGCTACAGCAGAAACAAGCAGTTTATCCACAGCTGGTTCATTACTTTCAAGCCAGACTAGAAACTGAAAGCTTTCATTTGGAAAATGGACCTGGTCATGTGGATTTCTGGTGCTGTTATATTGGGAAGGCTTACTTCCTGTTTAGTTGTCAATAACACTGCTCTAACTAATGCATTCATTAACATAAAACAGATTAACAGGGAAGGCACATGCAAGTTTTGTTCCAGATTTTATGTTTATACAGGAGTCCTCAAAAAGAAAAGGAAGAGCCAAAAGAAGCTGTTAGGTCCAAATCTTACTTAGTTATGTGTTTTACTCATCTGTGCATATGTGCTCATGTGTGTGTGCAGGAGCTCTCAGTAGAGCATGTGGATACACAGGTGTGAGGTCAACAAAAATGGTTTCTTCAGTTGCCATTCACTTCATTTTCTGAAACATAGTGTCTCTCTAAGTTCATATTTTATTGTCTGCTTAGACTGTCTGGCCAAAAAGCTCTAGGGTGACCTATCTAGCTCTCTGGCATTAGGATTAACAAACACACACCACCATGCCCAGGTTCCTATGTGGGTACTAAGGGTGAGAGTTCAGGTCCTTATGCCTGCATAGTAATTGAGATATCCTCCTAGCCCCATATACTTTTTAAAGAAAGAATAATAGATAGAAATAAAGCAATAACAACAGAGCGGCCTTGGGTCAAGAATGGTAATTTTGGTGATATGTCTAGCAAAGATACTCTGGATATAGTAGAAGATAAGAAATATTTTAATATGTGCAGTTCCATTTCAGCATCTGCTCTGTTTTCTGTGGTAAAAATGTTCTTAAGACAGGGAGGGTGAAGGACACCTTCTGATGAGATTTTACTAATAGGAATAAGAGGGGAAAACAAAGGACTTTTCCTGTACTTGCTTTGTCTTTTGTGCCATTTGCTAAAAACAGCATGCCAGAAGTGGTTCCTCTTGGAGTGACAAGTCTGAAGTCACCAATGCTATTAATCCCATATCTTCTGTTCATTTTAATAACAACATTTTCAAAAAAGAATAAAAGAAAACTAGAGCTCATTTGTATGTGTGGAATAAAACAGATAATTCTGAGCCTGGGGAACAATGGGCATTTCCTACCTCACAGTTTTCAGGCACAACATACTTGAGCTCTCATTTACTAATACAGAATCCACTCAGTATCCTTTGTGAAAAAATAGGTCCCTGAAATGCAACCATCTCATGTCTAAGTGCCAACAAATTTTATTTGCCTGTGGTGCTCCATGAGGCTGGCTTGCATTGCATAACCCCAATAACACCAAAAGACGAGAGACATTCAATCCAGAGTTTCCCTCAATCTCATTTCCTATCAGCAGCGCTAGAAACAAGAACAGGATGACCTGGATTTCATCTAGGTTCTTTTTAATCCCTTTTGTCCAAATAAGGACTGAAAGTGCAAGCTGGGCTTCCTGTAATGCAGTCTAGAAGACATTGTGATCTAAAAACTAACCATAAACTTTAGAATAGCTGGGCTTCTCTATTTAACAACTTTGACATTTGCTAAATATGAATTTTCTCCTAGTTGAGGTGGACCAGCAGGAAGTTAATCAGTGACAGGACATTGAGAAGAGAGCTAGATGAGAAGATGAAGTAAAACTGGGGCCAGGAGATCTAACACAAGCTATGTCCTATGCCAAGCAAGTTTACTAAGAAGTACAGCATTTTGTATATTATTTGTGTGTGGAGGCTTAGGGAGCAGTCTGTGGAAAGCTATCATACCAGTGTGATGAAGTCAACCATAAGCTAATCAAGCAATATTATACAGGGGAAATATAGGATATCTCAAAGGCATCAGAGACTGAGCAGGCAGTGGACATGATAGCAATAACCATATCCCATCTGGGTGGGAAGAGTTAGATTCTCAGGATCTAAAGCCCAGCTTCCCAGTGTCATAGCCCCAGCCATTACTGGCTCATCCAAATCCATTTCTAGTTTAAGGAGCTATGGTCCTTTTCCATTTATCAGGCCCTCATGGAAAGACTTGGTTCAATCTAGCCTTTAACACCTAGTAACATATAAATGCATGTTTCTTCACAATCTGCTGTCCCTACATATTACTCTTTATTGTAAGTCTTTCTAACTATGCCTTTCCTACATCACGTTGAACTGTTTATGCTATCTAGCTTCTCTCAGGGCTATCTCTATTGGAAATTGAATCCTAAAGAAGGACTGCCTTTCTACCATGAACCCCATGTATCCTTGTTTTTCAAATCTCAAGAGAACCTGAAAGAATATATATATATATTCTAGAGTTATTGTATTGCATACAGTGATTTTACTGACATATACAAACATATATTGCTTTTTTTCTTTAGTTAAAGAACTATCATTAATGATGATGACTTAAAAACCACTGATAATAAAGTAAAAATTCATAGTAATAAAAGAATTCAGTTTTACCTTGGGCACTCATTCTGAACCAACCAGAGGATTTTGATTTTAAGGAGCAGTGGGGTGAAACCATCTCACCATCCTCAGGAATGCAAATACCTGGGGATCTTATTACTATTGAGAAGATTAGAGGACAGGAGAATTAGAAACAATGATTGCTTAAAATTCATTATTTTTTAATCATTTGGGGACCTCCTGCAGTCCTTTCATTCCTTCTACACTCTCTACATTTTTCTACTGTAAGGGTCCATGATTCACTGAAAAATGATAGCCCAGACTCAAATAGTATGCAAAAGCAAAGAGTGTTTTATTCTGCATGCTGGTGTCTCCCGTTACCAAGATTGAGACAACCCAGTCCTGATTTAAAACACATTATGGGACTTCTAAAGAGGAATAGATGACCTCTATCTTAATCTATTGGCTCTATGTCTAGGGACATTCCAAAACCATTACTGGAATGTGGGGGCCTGGAAACTGTTGCTGGTGAAGTCTGGAAACTGTTGCTAGCTCATTGCCCTTGCCATAGGCCAGGTAGAGCGGTGGCTTCTGGTGGCAGGACAGTTTCTGACTAGCTGCCTGAAGCCTGGGCTTTTTTTAGCAACTGAGCTGCCTGGGATTACCTAGTTCTTGGAAACATAGATTTAGACTTAGTCTCTTGACTGCCAATATGAAGCCTGTCATAGAGTCAGGCTAGCCAATCTTACCACCTATTTTACTTCAATGTTCAGATGATATAGTGACAAGACCTTCATCTGCATACTTTCTGGTATTCACACTCTAAACTCTAAGCAGGCTTAGGAGACCCCCTCAAGCATTCCATACATCCTTTCACAGAGAACTTGTGTTAAGTCATAGTCTTTTACGAATTCAGAGTGGTGTTCGTAGTCAGGGCCTACCATTGACTTTTGATTCCATGCGGCTGTTTATAAACCAACTCTGAGAATATCAACAGTACCCATATAACAAGATTGTATATCTTGAGTTCTGATATGTTAATGAATCATGCTGAGAATGCCTTAATTCCTGGCCAGAAATGGAGCAATGATCACTTGGCTATTAAAGAGCTTCTGAATCCAGGAAAAAGGCTTGAAGAAAAACTATCTCACAATGTCAGACTCCCATTGAAGTGTAACACAGTACCCTATTTCAAAATGGCAGAGAGTCTGTGTCAGGATTCCTGTAGGAAAAATGACATCAGAAAGAAAACCACTATTTCCATGATTATTTCTTAAAGAGCTACCAAATAAACTACCTTAAAAATGCCTATTTAAGCACTTCTACAGAGTATTTATTTTGCAAACACACTGTTCAAGTATTACCTTCTTAGCCTTTCCAGAACTTGCTATGGGAAGATGAAGTGTTGTGATGTGTGAACTCTCAATGTCTGCAGCCTGCTTAGGCTCCTTAACTGAATCAAACTGCAAGGTGTTGGTTTTTTTGTTTTGTTTTGTTTTTTGCTTGTTTGTTTTTTTAATTTTAACTGATCTAAACTTAGGAATTGATATTTTTCTTGGGCAAAATGTAAGTGGTTCATGTTTGTCCTTAAAAGTATCTTAGGTGCCTTAGTTACCTCATGAACTTTTGGTATCATTCTCAGCATTTTTTTTTTTTTTGCTGTAAACAAAATTATACTCAGTAACAGTATTCTCAATTAGACTTTTCCTTCAGTGTTGAAGATCTAATGTGGAGCCTTTGCTCATGGTAAGCAAATTTTCTTCTGCTGAGATGCATTCTTAGCTGTTGGTTTTGTATTGTTTTGTTTTGAGACAAGGCCTCAGTTTTTATTCCAGGTTTATCTTCAATCCAGGAGTCTCTTCCTCCAGAATGATGGAAATTTAAGTTTGCACCAGTACACCCAAGAACAGTATCGTGTTTTGATGTACTTAGGTTGATCATGCATTATTCTGGTTTTCTAAACTTTAACATAGAAATAGTAAAGCAAAATAAGCAAATGGTCCATAGTCATATCTTTCCAAAATAGCTTTGATTCCCTGCTCTGTCTTTCTCTTGGTTTCCTTCTCTGCTTCCTTTAATTTTGTTGTGACCATGCTATATTCTTAATTAGGAACTGTTTTCTTCTAACATTTTAATATGAACATTTCCCTATTTTCTGAAAATTTCTAAATACTCTTATGGCTGTATAATATTGTATCATATGTAATTGCTTATTTAATTAGATCTTAATTTTATAAATCTAAGATGACTTTGTCATTCAAGTAAAAAATTATAATAAACATTGCTCTAAAAACATATTTAATCACTAACTAAATATACCTATATTAAGTTCTTGTTACTTTCCAAATATAGTATTGGATACAATCAGAAAGACAAGGCAAACATACAAAACCCTTGACATTCTAGAATTTATACGCTAATAGGGGACAAACAGGAAGCAAAACAAACATATACAATGCCAGATAGAGGTGATTTGAAACAAAAAAATAAAGAATTAAGCAAGGATAGGCTGTGATTTTAAGGTGTGGCTAGGAAAGTGTTAATTGAGTATTGATATATAAATAAAATAGCAAGGAAATGAAATAATCATCTGTATGGTTATATGGATAAGAGTTTATGCAAAGTGAACAGGAAGTTCAGAAGACTTCTCAATTTAGAGTGATTTTTTTCACAAGATACTGGACAAAATTATTGGGCAAGAATATTAGTTTTAACTATAATATATACAAATGCATTTAATATACTTGTAACAGTTGTTTTAGATCAAACTATTTTTAGTCATATTTATTGGCCAATAGTGCTCTTGCTGAAATGTAATTTGTCCATGACAATATTTATTTTAGTAAGGGCCATATTGAGAAGTTTCTGGTGACATTACTTTGTTCTGAAAAATTTTTTATAGTATTTTAAAGTAACTTCAAATAACAGACTCATTTAGAGAAAATAGTATCAACATTTTTGCATCCATAATTATATTTGTGTGACAGATGCAAAGTTTACTTCACAATGCATGCAAATGCCTGGATTGAAGCACCTGTGACATGCCCAACATTCCCCAGCAGTGCTCACCCCAACAGTGATCACTTCAGCAGTGATCACCTCAGCAGTGCTCATCCCAGCAGTGCTCACCCCAACAGTGCTCAGCCCAACAGTGCTCACCTCAGCAGTGCTCATCTCAGCAGTACTCACCCCAACAGTGCTCACCCCAACAGTGCTCATCCCAACAGTGATCACCCCAGCAGTGCTCATCCCAAAAATGTTTTCCCAACAGTGCTCACCTCAACAGTGCTCACCCCAACAGTGCTCACCCCAACAGTGCTCATCCCAACAGTGCTCATCCCAGCAGTGATCACCTCAGCAGTGCTCATCCCAGCAGTGATCACCTCAGCAGTGCTCATCCCAGCAATACTCACCACAACAGTGCTCACCCCAACAATGATCACCCCAACAGTGCTCACCCAAACATTACTCACCCCAACAGTGCTCACCCCAACAGTGCTCAGCCCAACAGTGCTCAGCCCAACAGTGATCACCCCAGCAGTGCTCATCCCAACAGTGCTCACCCCAATGATCACTCCAACGGTGCTCACCCCAACAGTGCTCACCCCAACAATGATCACCCCAACAGTGCTCACCCCAACAATGATCACCCCAACAGTGCTCACCCCAACATTACTCACCCCAACAGTGCTCACCCCAACATTACTCACCCCAACAGTGCTCATCCCAACAGTGCTTATCCCAACAGTGCTCATCCCAACAGTGCTCATCCCAACAGTGCTCACCTCAGCAGTGCTCACTCCAGCAGTGCTCATCCCAGCAGTGCTCATTCCTGATGCACCTGTAACTATAAGTGTTAAAGGACACGAGCTCATAGAATATGAAATAATAATGCTTGTTCTGAAAAAGGAAGGAGTATGAAGAATCTTACTAAGTTTAATAACTTGGAAGAAATTTGTGACCTTGATTTAGAGGCATCTCAGAGGAGGGAGATGCTTTTTCCACTTGGCTTTTACACTGCTTTCTCTTTCTCTCTTCTTCCTACACTCTGAGTAGAAATGACATTATTAGGATGATCTATATTTCTTATTACAACCCATGGAGTTAGCAATTGCCACTACAGTAACCTCATCTCTCCTAATCACCCAAGAGGCTTTATTTTATTTTAAGAATGCAAGTTAAATTTTATTGCTCATCTCCTATGTAACATTTTTGAGGGATACAGTCATTTTTAACAATATAAAACATAATAAGATAAAATAAAAACCATCATGTAAAAGTTGGGCAAGGCAAACTAATAGAAGGAAAAGAGCCCCAAGAGAAGGTACAAGAATCATAGATCCACGATTCACATCCTCAGGGGTCCCATAAAAATACTAAACATATATATATATATATATATATATATATATATGCCCTCTGCTTGTTGCTTTTTCTGGAGGTGCAACTTTTAATTGCTATTTCTATTCCACTAGAGGTTATGGGAGTTATAGGTTTGTTTAAAATTCTTATCTGATCTTGATTTAACTCTGGGAAGTAACTATCAAGTAAATTAGTTAGTTTGGATCAGTGTTTGTCCATCTTGTTGATTTTCTTTAAAGAATCAAGTCTTTATTTCATTGATTCTTTGTATTGGTCTTTTCATTTCTGTTTTTATTAGTCTCAACACTGAGTTTGATTATTTCTTGACAACCACTCATTTTGGGCATGACTTCTTTTTATTCTAGAGCTTTCAGGTGGGCTGTTAAGTTGCTTGTATAAAATCCGGATTTTTGTTTGTGTTTATGTAGGCACTTTGCCTTAGCTAGGGGTTGACTGCTGTAAACAGGCACCATGACCAAGGCAACTCTTTTTTAATTTATTTTATTTTATTTTTATTGTATATTTCATTTACTTACACTTCAAATGTTATCCCCTTTCCCTGTTTACCTTCCAGAAATCCACTATTCCATCCTCCCTCTCCCTGCTTCTATGAGGGTGCTCCTCCACCCAACCACTCACTCTCACCTCCCCTCTGTGGCATTTCCCTACATTGAGGCATTTAGCCTTCCCAGGACCAAGGGCTCTCCTCTCATTGATGTGTAACAAGGCCATCCTCTACTACATATGTAGCTGGAGCCATGAATCATTCCATGTGTACTCTTTGGTTGGTGGTTTAGTCCCTGGGAGCTCTTACAAAAACAACATTTAATTGGGCTGGCTTACAGTTTCAGAAGTTTAGTCCATTATCTTCATGGCAGAAAGCATGGCGGTATGCATGGAGACATGGTTCTGGAGGAGCTGAGAGTTCTACATCTTGATCTGGAGGCAGCAGAATGAGACTATACTACTGGGTGAGGCTTGGGTATATATGAAACCTCGAAGCTTACCTCCAGATTGATACACTTCCTCCAAGGCCACACCTATTCCACTAAGGCCACATATTCTAATAATGCCATTCCTTATAAGCCTATGGGAGCCAATTACATTCAAACTAGAACTTGCCTCTTTGCACTGCTTTCATTGTGTCCTGTAAGTGTGCATAGTTTGTGTATTCATTTTCATTCAGCTGTAGAAAGTGTTTGACTATTTTCTTAATATTTTTTTCATTCAATAGAGAATAGTTCAGTTTCTGTGTATTTGTAAATTTTCTGTTCTTCCTGTTGTTGATATCTAACTTTAGTCTGTGCTGGTCCAATCAGATGCAGGATATTATTTCAATTTTCTTGTATTTCTCGTGACTTGCTTTGTATTTGAGTATGTGGATAGTTTTGTACAAAGTTCCATGAGATGCTGAGAAGAAGGTATATTCATTGTGTTTGGGTAAAATATTCTACAAGTATCTATTAGGTTCATTTGGTTTATAATGTCTGTTAGCTTCAGCATTTATCTTGTTTAGTTTTTGTCTAGATGACCTATCTATTGGTGAGAGTGAGGTGTTAAAGTCTTCTACTATCAGTGTATGTGGTCAGTAGGTGACTTACACTGTAGTAATGTTTGTTTTACAAATGTGGGTGCCTTTGTGTTGGCATAGATCTTAAGGATTTAAATGTATTCGTATGGACTTTTCCTTTGATGAGTATGTTGTGTGTTGTGTCTTTCCCTATCATGATTAGTTTTGGTTTAAGGTCTATTTTGTTAAATATTAAATTGTTTATACCAGCTTGCTTCTTGGTCCATCTTCTTAGAATATCTTTTTTCAATCCTTTATCAATAGGTACTAAATATCATTGATGTTGAAGCATGATTCTGTGATGCAGCAGAAGGATGGATCCTGTTTTTGCATACATTCTGTAACTTTATTTTTTTACTGACGAATTGAGACTCTTGATATTGATATCTATCAATGACCAATGAGTGTTGATTCCTGATATTTTGTTATTTTTGTTTTTTGGTGGTGGTTGTGGTGTGTGTGTGAGTGTTGGTGTATGTGTGTGAGTATGTATGTGTGTATTTCCCTTCTTTTGATTTTGCTGGTCTGAGATTATTTATTTCATGCTTTTATGGTTGTTGTTATCTTCCTTAGGTTGAATTTTTCTCTTACATAGGGCTGAATTTGTAGATAAGATATGTTTAAATTTATCATGAAATATCTTATTTTATCCCTCTATGGTAATTGCAAGTTTTGGTGAGTAAAATAGTCTAGCCTCACATCTCTGGTTTCTTAGAGTCTGTACCACATCTGTTCAGGACTGTATAACTTTTAGACTCTCCATTGAGAAGAGAGTTTTATATATACATATATATATATATATATATATATATATATATATATATGTATGTATATATGTGTGTGTGTGTGTATGTGTATTATATATATACCTTTATATATAAGGTATATATATATATACCTTTATATTTCTTTATCTATTACTTGGTATTTTTCCCTTGCAGCCTTTACCATTCTTTCTTTGTTCTTCATGTTTAGTGTTTTGAATATTATGTTACAAGGGAACCTTCTTTTCTGTTCCAATCTATTTTCTGATCTGTATGTTTCTTCTACTTTTATAGGCATCTCCTTTACATTAGGAAATTTTTCTTCAATGACTTTGTTGAAAATAGTTTCTGGACCTTTGAGTTGGGATTCTTCTCCTTTCTCTCTTCCTATTATTCTGAGATTTGGTCTCTTCACATTGTCCCGGATTTCTTGGATGTTTTGTGTCAGGAGGATTTGATATTTAACATTTTTTTTTTGGCCTATGTACCCATTTCTTCTATCATATATTCAATACCTGAGATTCTTTCTTCCATCTCTAGTATTCTGTTGATCAAACTTGCCTCTGTAGCGCTTGATTACATTTTTAATTTTTTTCATTTTTAGAATTTCTATACTTTAGGATTTCTTTGATGATTTCTATTTTCACGTCTTGAATAGTTTCATTCATTACCCTTCACTGTTTGTGTTTTCCTTAATTTCTTTAATAGATTTATTCATTTCCTCTTTAAGAACTCTGGTGTCTTTGTACAAACTGTTCTGGGGTCTTTTGGTTGTACTTCATGTTTGGGGAAATACTCAGGTCTTGTTCTAGTAGTGTTGCTGTACTATAGTAGAGACGTATTTTTCCTGACTTTTATTGATTGTATTTTTGTGCTGTTATCTATTTGTCTGGGATTAGCTGATTTTAGTTTAGATGATGATTTCTGGGTTTCTTTTTATTGAGTGGACATTTTTATCCTTTGTTTCTGTACCTTAGGAGAGTATGATAGTTGTGTGTTGCCTGGCAGAATTTTTTTTATAGACCTATTTCTCAGGCCTGCTTAGTAGGTGTGTTCTCAGGGAATGTCTCTTGATGTTAGAGGCTGGGATAAGGGGATGAGCTTGGGAAGGAGATTTGGAGGACAATATCTTTGTGATGGGTCATTGTGGAGTCAGAGAGGAAAGGGACATAACAACAGGTATTCTACTACACAGTTGGGGATGAGACTGAGGAGATTAGATTAGATTAGAACAAAAGCAGAGGGGAGGATATACAACCAGCCTACTTAATTTCCTCACAAGAGTTGCCCTTAGGTAAGTAGGGGGTGCCTACTGGGGTTGGGTCTGGGGTAAAGCAACATGTTTGGGGAAGAAAGTTAGAAGATCTGTCAGTTCCACAGGAGAAGCTGCATCAGGTATTCTGTTGTAGAGTTAAGGTGAGAATAGACAATTATATATGGGATGGATCCCCAGGTGGGGCAGTCTCTGGATGGTCTTTCCTTCAGTCTCTGCTTCACACTTTGTCTCTGTATCTCCTTCCATGGGTATTTTGTTCCCTCTTCTAAGAAGGATCAAAGCATCCATACTTTGGTCTTCCTTCTTCTTGAGCTTCATTTGGTCTGTGAATTGTATCTTGAGTATTCTGAGCTTTGATGCTAATATCTACTTATCAGTAAGTGCATACCATGCGTGTTCTTTTGTGATTGGGTTACCTCACTCCACCATCAAACCCAGACACTATTGTGGATGCCAACAAATGCTAGATGAGAGGAGCCTGATATAGCTGTCTCCTGAGAGGTTCTGCCAGTGCCTGACAAATACAGAGGTGGATGCTCTCAGCTAATCATTGGACTGAGTACAAGGTCACCAATGGAGGAGCTAGATAAAGGACTGAAGGAGCTGAAGGAGCTTGCAACTCCATAGGAGGAACAACAATATGAACCAATCAGTATCCCAGAATTCCCAGGGACTAAACCACCAACCAAAGAGTACACACGGAGAGACTCATGGCTAGCCTTGTTGGACATCAATGGGAGGAAGAGGCCTTTGATCCTCAGAAGGCTCTATGCCCCAGTGCAGGGGAATGCCAGGACAGGGAAGTGGGAGTGGGTGGGTTGGTGAGCAGGGGAAGAGGGGATGGGATAGTGGGTTTTCAGAGGGGAAACCAGGAAAGTGGATAACATTTGAAATATAAATAAAGAAAACATCTAATTAAAAAAAAGAGAGAGAGAGAGAGGATGGAGGATTAGGTCTGGAAGGACAGAGGGAGAAGTGAAGATCTGTAGTCAGCCTACCTGGGTGCCTTGAATGAAGAGGCCTGTGGGCTAGTAGAGGGTAACTGCTAGTTGGCTAGTAATCTACTAGTTGGAAAAATGACTGTAGAAGGAGGTCTGTGGGATCCACAGGAGAGGTGGATGAGTGGTGAAAGAAGGTTACAGCAGATGTTCTTTTGCAGCATTAAATATGAGACTGGGGAATTGGATGTGGAGGAGGGAATGGCTTGACTTGTCTCTTTCCCTGGCCTGCTCAGCTGCTGTGTTCTCAAAGAATGCCTGCTGGTGTTGGAGGATAGAGTAACAGGATGGGTTTGATGAAGGAAGTTTATAGATCTTTATACTCCATTGTGTATTTAGTCAGAGAGGAAAGGGAGGTCATAGCAGGTGGTCTGCTACAGTGCTGGGGATGATATTGGGGGGATAGGATCTCTAAGAGAAGGAGAGGTGAAGATCTGACACTGGTGTATTTGTTTGTGTATAAATAAACAGAAGTAGTAGCAAAACTTTTATATAATATTGCATACAGGAAAATTTTGTTTAAAGACATTTAGATGGGAGAAAATATTTGACTCCTCTATGGACCTAGAAGTAAGTCATCATATATTGTTCAAGTTTTTAAAATATTTGCTGGAGGCTCTGAACATATTACATAGGTAAATGGATGTAGGAATTCCTTAGCACAGTGTAGGATGCCCTCTGTACTTGTACTTTTCCCTCTTTTCACTTGGCTCTTCCTATAACTCCAGCCAGCTGGACCACTTGCATTTCTCCAGCTATGCATTTATCCACCTGATTGCATATACTTTGCTGTCAACTCCTAAAAATCCATGAGAGATGTCTCCTTAATTCTTCTTTACCTAATCACACCTCCTTTGTTGTTGAGGCATCATCTGGTATCATCTGTAAAGGCTTCAGTCCTCTCCTTCCCCATCACATGGACACAGGCTACATTTCTCTCAGGCATGGATGAGATCATTTCCCTCAACTACTCTTTAGTCCCACAGATATCATAATTCTCTTTTGCTATCTACAAATATAAAGAGCTCTGTGGTTACCTAATTCTAACAACTAGTATTTATTATTTTAAACATATTATTCACAAAGCAGGTGTTGACCTACATATCACATCATTCAAATATATAACATGAAATATACTCATTAAGCTGAGCACCCACCTTAGTACTCAAGTATGTAGGCATTGCTTCCTTCAGTCAATGGATCTCTATTTTAATCTTAATTATTTTTAATCTTTAATTAAAAAGATTAAAAATCTTTTTGATTTTTAATCTTTTGAATCATCATATACCCCAGTCCCACTCATCTCCCTGTCTCTTCATACCTTCGACCCTTGCAACTTCAGAAACAACAACAAAAATTTCATCATGGAAGCTATAGTGTGTCACAGTGTGTCCTACAGTATACACTTGGTCCACACTTCTTTGCTTGCAAATGTACATTGCAATGACTCATTTGTCTGGAGGAGGCCTCTGGCTTCTGCTGATCTATCACTCCAGAACCTCAGTTGGGATATCTCAGTGTTGCCCTGTGTCATGGAGATCCTGTATTTTGAATTGGATTAAAGGAGCAATTCCTTTATGAATTCCAACAGTTCATTAATGAGGTAGATGATGGGGTAGGCCATTCAAAACCCTGGATCTGTGCCTGAGAGGTACTTAAGTTGGCCAGGTTGCAGGCTTTCCTGCATTCACACTGACTCTCTGGTAATCCTCATCCCATCCCCACCTCACCAAAACCAGGACCAGCTCTACCCTGCTGCCCAGGCAAGGTATAGGGTCTGCTCTCCTATGTATTGCAACTGGTCTTAGACATAGCTAGTTCTGCCATTCTCATGACCTTGAGTCCAGCTCTCTTTTGCCATAGGTGGCAAGGAAGGAGGGAATGGAGGAAGGTATTTTTCCCTCATCCACACCACTGCATAGTAGACAAGTAACAGGGCCAGCTTCAGGTTCAAACCCTCAGTGCCAACTTACCTGTGCCCTAGCCATCAGGGTCAGCTCTATTGTGCTGCCCAGGTGAGGTATAGGACTTGATCTCCTGAGTATAGAAGCAGGTAAGGGGCAGGACCAACTCTTCTGATTTTATTACCCCAGTGGAGGGAGCCATCTTTCCTGTCTGCCACTGGAAAGAGGACAAAATGGAGGGGAAAGAGATTCCTTTCTTGCTTATGCCACTCTACAGCAAAGAAGAGGCAGAGCTCCCTCTTCCATGCTCATGAACTGGGGTCAGCTTACCTAAAACTCCAGTAATGTGTGATTGGCTCTCTCAAGTACTACAGCTGGCTAGGGGCAGAAGCAGCTACTCCACCCCTAGGGCCAGCTCTCCCATGATACCAAGGTGAAGGGTAGGATCAGTTCTGCACAGTCCTTGAACATCAACTTGTTCCTAGATGACAACACAGACCAGGTATATCTGCCTACCCTTTGGCAGTATCAGATCCCTGATGCTACATGACTATAGACTAAGATGTGGCCCCTGTAGCAACCCAGGCCGAGACTCACCAAGGTTCCAGATGGCATCACCAACTATTCACATCAAGCTGTTCTCACTAACTTTGAGTCACAGTTCTGCTTCCCTTCCTTGAGCCTACATCCCTCTTTTTCTCTCTTTCTTCCATTTTTCCAACATTTATTTGCTCCTTTTAGTGACACCCAGAGTCTTTGAGTGTCTGCACTTGTCTTAAGAGTTATCTCCAGAGTGCTATGCTGTACTCATGAATTATAGTGCCAAGCAGGTGTCATCTCAGGCATGGTTTGCTCCCACCCCACCCTACCTCTACCAGGCCTCAGTGGTGCTGGAATGATGGTCATCCCTGGCTAGCTTCCTGTCTGGGCCTCATTGACATCTGGTCATTGTCTCCAACTGGATACTTGCCTAGACCAACCCATGTGGCCCCATTTGGGGAGTCATTTGTCTCCTACTTACTCTCTCCCATGGTCCCAAGTAGGGTTCTTCTAGTCTCTGGCTCACTTAACTGTTGCTGGAATTTCCAACCCTAATAAGCCTGTATAAAAAGCATACAATCCAGTTATTATAATTATAAGCTATATGCCTAGATTGGGCAGATCTAGCACTATACTAACTTATTCCTTCACTATAGTATTATACCGTTGTTACTTGAAGTTTCTCCTGGTCACATGGTTCTGGTCCTTGGTTCTGGTCCATCATAGCTTCCTCCTTCTCTTCCTCCATCCTCCTTCATTCTCCTCCTTTCTTTTCCTGCCCCCACTCTGGAATCTCCCATCCCAACTTTCCCCTCTACTACTCAATCACCATCTCTAGCCTTTTTTTTTAACTAGTTAAGTGATTCACAGGACATCATCTGAGTATTTGATGGACTGCTAGTTGAAGGCAACCCCTTTTGTAAAAACAAAATTAACATCAAAATACAGACAATATCAGGCCAACCTACTATACTTCCCATGTTGTGAGCTCATGTAGCCTTTGTGGCACTGGATTGGTGGCTGTTTCAGGGTAGCTCCCTGTACAGGCTTCCTGACACCAGAATGGTGGTTTTCTCTGCTTTGCTCTTTTCATGGCTTGTTAGGATGCTAGTCGTTCAGATGTTCCCTGAGTGTAGACATTGATGACAGCTCCAGAAGAGAAACTTCTGGACATTGATATGATCAAGAAAACTGATAGCCACAACTCAACCAGACACAATGGTTACCACATAGTTAAAAATCTTTTTAAATTAACTAACAAGAATATTTATTTTCTGGTTTAATTTAATCATAAAAATTATGGTTAAAAAATAGAGTCCTATGCTTTTTGGTATTTAAAAAACACTATAGTTCACTCACTGTAGCTGTGATAAAACACTTCAACAACAACAAGAAAAACAATTTAGGGGATAAAGGTTATTTTAAACTCACAAATCTATCATTTCAGAGAAGTCAAGGCAGGAACTTCAAATAGCTAGCCACATCATATCTACAGTCAAGAGCAGAGAGGAATGAAACCACATATGTTTAGAACTCAGCCAGTTTTTTTTTCTACACAGAGTCCAGGTTCTGAAACCAGATAACAGTGTAGTTCACTTTTAGACTTGCTCATCCCACAAGCATCAAGACAATCCCTCATGGATAAACCTCTGGGCCAACTTGATCTTGCTAATCCCTCATTGACATTCTCTTCCCAGGTGGTTCTAGTTTGTGGTAAATTAACAAATTAACAATCACAAAAGGTATACTGAAGAAACCAAAAGTATCATGTAGTTAAAAGCTTGTACAGTGGTGAGAGAAATCTGTGTTAAGGATGGGAGTGCTTACCAGACAGTTAAAGAGCAATGGCTTATTCCAACTTGTACAGGCATTTGTGGTCCATCTGGATTTAGAGCAAAATCTTCTCCACATTTGTCTTTGACTTTAAAGACATGATCAAAGAAGGGAACAGATGAATTTGGAGTCCATGTTATGGAAAGGAATTTTTCAAGGTGGCAACAAATAAGAATCTTACTGTGTTGTAACTCAGCCACCATCCCCTCTTCTGGAGCTCCACTTTGCAGGAAAAAAGCAATGCATCTCTAGAGTAGAAAGCTTTGAGACCTTCTACAAATTAAACCATCTTACTTAGAATCAAGGCAGAGTGTAAATATGCTGGATTCCTGGTAACCTTGTATTTGATAATTTCAGTGAATTGGTACTGAGTGTTAAAAGTGGATATTTCTGAGAATGGACTATGGGTGCAAGTAAAATTGCTTTTCTGAATTCACTTTTTTATTATTAGTGTATTAAATTAAATATTGACATAAGTAAAAATATATGCTCACCAAGAGAAAGACAAGATATTTGATCAGCTTTCAACATTTAATGGTATGGTATACCCCCAAAACCTATTTAAAGTATGCTTGATTAACTCACCTCATTTTAAACATGCGGAGGTCCTTCCAAAAGACCAACCTCTTTCTTGTTTTGTCTACCTGTAAGTGACACAGGGTGCCAATATTCATTCCAGCTTATAGGTTAAAAAGCAAAACCTAAAGCATGGAGAATTTAAGTCATTTTATAAAGAAAGGAAATATGAGAGGAAATAAGGCAGAAACATAAGTTGAAGATAAATCTTTTGAACTGATGGAAGTTGAGCATTTGGATCTTGATTATTTCTTTAACTGGTTGTTACTGGGAAACAGATGAGTTTTCAATCACCCATAACCCTTTTTACTTTCCTTTTCTTTTCTTTTCCTTTTCTTTTCTTTTCTTTTCTTTCTTTCTTTTCTTTTCTTTTTTTTTTCAAGACAGGGTTTCTCTGTAGCCCTGGCTGTCCTGGAACTCACTCTTTAGACCAGGCTGGCCACCCAAGTGCTGGGATTAAAGGCATGTACCCTTTCATTGGTAATTTTGTCCCTGGGAGCTCTGAGGGTACTAGGTAGTTCACATTGTTATTCGTCCTAAGGGGCTGCAAGCCCTTCAGCTCCTTGGGTTCTTTCTCTAGCTCCTTCATTTGGAACTCTGCACTCAGTCCAATGGATAGCTGTCCAGGGACTAAACCACCAACCAAAGAGTACACATGGTGGAACTAATGGCTCCTGCAGCATATGTATAGCAGAGGATGGCCAAGTAGGTCATCAATGGGAGGAGAAGCTCTTGGCCCTGTGAAGGTTCTATGCTCCAGTGTAGGGGAATGCCAGGGCCAAGAAGCAGGAGAGGGTGGGGTAGTGAGCAGGGGGAGGAGGGAGAGAACAGGGGTTTGTTTTTGTTTTTGGTTTTTTTTTTCATTTCTTTTTTTCTTTTTCTTTTGGAGGGGAACGTGGGAAAGAAGATATTCTATGACATGTAAATAAAAATAACATCTTTTAAAAAAGAAAGCATTTGGAAAATAAATTTGTTAGTGAAGCAAAAAAAAAAAAAAAAGAAAGAAAGAAAGAAAAAAAAAAAAAAAAAGGACTTGTCTACCCATGTGCATAACCCCTTTTTCAAATGATCTGGTCAGTATTTATCTGACCAGGTCTTATTCCAGATTTCATTCAGAGTATTTCTTCCCTGGCTATACTGTGTTCTTTTAAATATAATTCTCTTTCCTGTGTCACTATCTGCAAAGAATTCCTCCCAGTTTCCTAGTATCTTTCATGACACTTCTCTCCCAGGTTCTCCTTGGGTCACTAGCTCCCCTCCCCTCCCCTCCCCTCCCCTCTCCACTTCTCTTCTCTTCTCTCCTCTTCTCCAGGTCACTCACACTCCTAAGAATTACACTTAGTCCTGTTGTCTTCATTTTGATAGCTCCCAAAACAGAATCTTGACTCTGAGTCTGTGCCCATGTTCACACACTTTAGCTGGTAGGTGATAGCTCTAGAGAGTTTTACAAGATTCCTCACTTCCTTCTTTGCATGTACTCTTGGTATCTACTTACTGTGTGCTTAGGACTTTATTACTGACTACATGACCATGGCACGGGGCTGGCTTCGAGTTTTAGTGATTTAGTCCATTATCAACATGGTGAGAGGTATGGTGACGTGCTAGCAGACATGGTTCTAGAGCTAAGAGTTCTACATCTTGATCCTCAGGGAGCAGAGGGAAATTGTGTGTCATACTAGCATAGCTTGAGCATAAGAGACCCTAAAACCCACCTCCAGAGTAACACACATCCTCCAACAGGGCCACCTTATTCCAACAAGATCATACTTTCTAGTACTGCTGCTTCCTATGGCCAAGTATTCAAACACATGCATCTGTGGGGTCCATTCCTATTCAAACTATCACACCATGCTATTGCAAAAGCTTATATCCTGTCCTCTTTTCAATAAAGTACACAGTTGGTCATGTCATGGCTCTACTGAAACTGTCCCTTCTTATTCTGAAGTTTTAAATAAAAGCACACCTGTTGCCTCAACTTGCTCATCTTTACTTAATCATGGTGATCTGTTGTCACCCACCTATTTCAAGTTCTCTCCTGAATCTATGTGAACTACCTGGTAGTGTTTCTAAAACATTCATAAGTGACTTTATAATTCCTAGCTTATTCATCTGTATCATCTATGGATCTATAATGTTTTGAATGAAGAAACAGAGTATTCACTGTACTGTAGTCTAAGACTCCAGCATAAATACTCATACAGATGAACAGATAGACAAAGATATACTCAGTAAATACTGGTAAATATATGAAGAGCAAACATGGCTACTTCTGCAATTTGGACTTAGAAAAGATAATAATCTTTCCAAACGACATGCTGTCACCGAGTGGTGGAGCCGGAGACAAAATCCAGTCATGTTTTATTATAAACTTGTGTTTGATCCCACAGGGACATATTTTCTCATATGACCACATATATCCAAAACAAGAGATTATGATTTTGAATAATAACATGCAAAAGATATATGTATATTTTAAAGTTACTTACATGAGGCTAACAGTATCATCTATTTTGATTTCCATAAAAATCATTATTTCCTTAGTATTCTTCTATAGGAATTTCAAAATATTTTGCTTTCATTATTTAATAATAAACTGATACTCACTTTTTAGTTGACCAGCAGCAAAATCTAAAGTTAATGACTTAAAATAATTATTTGTGAACACTTCTAGTCCATCTATAGAGACAGGACATTTATGTATACTGGCAAGGTGATGAATCTGAGTGCATAAGCAAGAAAGTACACGGGAAAAAGTAGGAGGAGATGTTTTGCTTTAAATAATAATACAGTGGAGTTTCTAAACTATACTGAAAAGCTGGATTATATAGAAAACAAATGATGTACCAGGAAATGACAATTTTCAAGAAATGGAGAAATTAGAAATTATATCAGCCAACAAATGAATCATTTTCAAAAAACTAAAACAAAAGCTTGTAATGGCAGAGAGGCAGAAAGGAGATGGTATTTCATTTGTGCAACATGAGAACATATTGTTTTGCTGTAAAACACATCCATGTCATATGAAGATCTACACTTCTGTAAGATGATCCACACATCCACATCATATAATGATCTACTTGTCCATATCACACAACTATAAAAACCTGTACACACACACACACACACATGATATATATATATATATATATATATATATATATATATATATATATACATATTCATATATGTGTGTGTGTGTGTATGTGTATGTGTGCAACATAGGTATACCCAAATATAGACATCCACACCCAAACATAAAACACACATATTGTTTTTATCTGATTTGGTTATTATGTGTATTGTTGTGACTATATGATGAAGGATCTGGCAATACAAAAAACACAGATCTTACCTTAAAGGAAATAAACATTTATTCTGGAGCTAAATTTGAATGATCATGGCCTGGAAAACATGCAGCTATGTTACTGTGGGTGTCATATTCTCACATGGAAGCAGCCTTGTGAAATTTTACAGTAGCAAAATAAAAAAATTAAAAATTAATATAAAGATACTTTAGTGAAAATATTGGGGAGGTAGTTATAGCAAGATGGGGGAAGCACTCCCATAGCCTCTGATGATATTTGATGACATTCTTAACTTTTGGGTCTAGGTTCATTAGGAAGCTAGTGATCTGTTCTATTAATAAATTCCAAAAGGTTTTTGTTGTGGGAAATAATAAAAAAGAATCCACGGAATTGCTGGCAAAGTACCGATGGGCTGGGTGGTGGCCTGTTCTCATCTCCTGGAGACTCTCTGACTCAGAGTTTGGAAATCTCTATGCTCAGTTCGCTAGGTTCCCACTGGCAGGCCATTACCACTCCAGCCTCATGCTTCAAAACTCCACAGCCTTTTGTGGTGCATTTCTGGCAAACCCATGCTTTGTTGACATACCTTTCTCTCTGGAACCCAGTGGAGCCGCAGTGTGAAGGAAAACTCCACACAAACTTAATTCAGAATCAATGGTAACTGAATCGCTGGATGCATCAACTAGAATCCTAATCTTTTATTATTATTATTATTTTTAATTTAAAGATTTATTTTTTATGTATATGAGTACACACTGTACCTGTACAGATAATTGTAAACCTTCATCTGATTGTTGAGAATTGACTTTTAGAACCTCTACTTGCTCCACTCAACCCTGCTAACTCTGGTAGACATCCACTTGCTCAGTCCCTGCTCATTCTGGCCCAAAGATTTATTTATTATTATAAATAAGTACATTGTAGCTGTCTTCAGACTCACCAGAAGAGGGCATCAGATCTCATTACAGGTGGTTGTGAGCCATCATGTGGTTGCTGGGATTTGAACTCAGGACCTTTAGTAGAGCAGTCGGTGCTCTTACCTGTTCAGCCATCTCACCAGCCTGCATCCTAATTTTGTAAGCCTTATTCAATCTACATTGTCCAGTGGCAAATCCTGGTGGATTCACTATCTAAACCAGGAGATGCTAGTAGCTACGTCTTGTCTTCTCACTGTCCCCATCAAAAAAAAAGCCCCTATCTCTCTCTTGCCTCCTCTTTTCCTCTTTCCAACCCAGAAGTCCTGCTTACTCTCCCAGTTATTGGTTACTTTATTCATTAGGGAAAGGTTCACATGAAGTCACCTGAGTTGGTGACTCATTCCTTGTTCCAACAACCCCTCCTGGGAAAGCAGAATTAACATCAAAATGCAAACAGCACCAGGACCTTCCACAACAAGTTTTTATCTATTAGTGGTGCGACGTTAGCCTTCATTGCCTTGTTTTATCAAGCAGCACCATGGGTAGCTACAGAAACGATGTGTGCTGAGTTGCTGTTGCTCACCTTCTGAGATGGAGTTGCAAATTCCATACAGAACTAAGGAGTGGAGGTCAGAACTGGGCTAGTCTTTAGTAATGGTGAAAGAATGCTGAGGCTCATCAGCCAGACACTCTTCTGCCTGTGTCAGGAAATGCTGTCATAGAGGTTTGTGGAAAAGTGGGCAGTTAACATTGCATGATCAGAGAGCCAGGTAGTTGTGTATGTGAATGAGGTGGGGAGGGAAAAGGAAAAGAGAGAGAGAGAGAGAAATCTTACACAATAATTTTGGAGTTGAGGCTGACTGCTCATCTACCATTTTAAATGCATTGCTTCTAAGGTCACTTCATCTGCCTTTGTTCCTATCACCAGCAATAAAGAGCAAATCAACAAAAGCCTGGAAAAGCAAATGTGTATGAATTTATGACCATACTGAGAATCCCACACATACAACTTCAGTTGCAACAGCCCAGATGAGAAACCACATCTGCAGTGAAGGGGTCTGGTAACAACATCCTAGCTACAACCCTTTATTCTAGAAAAAAAGGAGCCAACTATTTTTAGCCATGTTTCCTGTCACTTTTAGAGTCACATTATAAGGCTTTTAGACAGAAGGGAAGAGAAGAAAAGCAATTTTAAATATTAGATGCAATTTTCCTCATCTTTGAACTAAAAAAAGAATATGTAATAAGAACTGAAATAAGTGACCATGTTCTGAGGTACCCTGAGCTAATTTTCTTTCACATCCCTGTAGAATAAGATTGTCAGTTTGAATTGATTGTTTGATCACTGATTAATTGTACTGGCTCTTAAATCTGAGACCACATCAGCTGTACCATTGATCTAGATGCCATTTCTGCTATCTTTAAAAGTCACATTTATTATTTAATTGTGAGTGTGGGTGCTGTGCTTGCACTGGGCATGTGGAGGTTAGCAAACACTTGCAGGAATTGCTTCTTTCCTCATGGCTTCTGGCAATTGAACTCAGGGCTTGGTCACTAAGCCATCTCATTGGACCCCTCTCTAGGCTTTTATTTTCTAAGATGAGTCTCACTAAGAAAGAACACCAGATTGCTAATGAAACACTATGTTAGAGCTTGAGTAAAAAGATCTACCAAAGCCAAGCACAATCAATTCATGTAGAAAGAAGGGAGAGCTGTTAGCTGTACTTTGATGGCTAAAATGATGTTTCAGAAAACAATTTATTTAGACAAAGACTCAGTATCTTAGTCAGGGTTTCTATTCCTGCACAAACATCATGACCAAGAAGCAAGTTGGGGAGGAAAGGGTTTATTTGGCTTACTTCCATATTGCTGTTTTTCACCAAGGAAGTCAGAACTGGAACTCATGCAGGTCAGGAAGCAGGAGCTGATGCAGAGGTCATGGAGGGATGTTCCTTACTGGCTTGCTTCCTCTGGCTTGCTCAGACTGCTCTCTTATAGAACCCAAAACTTCCAGCCCAGGGATGGCACCACCCATAAGGGGCCCTACCCCCTTGATCACTAATTGAGAAAATGCCCCATAGCTGGGTCTCATGGAGGGACTTCCTCAACTGAAACTCCCCTCTCTGTGATAACTCCAGCCTGTGTCAAGTTGACACACAAAACCAGCCAGTATACTTAGACTTATAGTTTGTGGCCATAACCAGTTATGAGTACTGGAGCTGTGTGTGTTATACTTCTGCCCAATAAAGATAATGCACTTTTAACCATAGCATAAAGTACAGTGAGGCAATTTCATTGTTTGTTTGTTTGTTTTTGTTTTTACCAAGATTTGGTTATTTATCTTTACATTTTGGTAACCTGTGCCTTGTGATTTCTACAAGTATTAGGTATATTTTGAATGTTGTGTTTGCTTTATCTAAAACAATTCTTAAAACTCCAGAACTGTGTTTTTATATGAACAGGTAGCTGTTTCTCCCATTCCCTCTAGGAAGATTATATAACACAGGGACCAACTTGCTCAGAAATAGTTACCTGACTTTCTCAGGGACATGTCAAATAAACACTTGACCTCCTCATCCTTGACTCAAGAATCCACAGAAGAATGAAATGATTTATTGGGATTCCTCATGACAAGGTTGAAACCAAGGACATCTGCAGACTACTAAGCTCGCCCTTAGTAGTATGTCTGTCTACCACCGCCTATCCTATATGACTCTCAGTCAACAACAAAGATGAGTAAAGTGTATGTTCCAGAGTACTACCTAGTGCTCCAATGCAGAAATAACTGGAGGCTCGAAGGACATAGGCTGAGCCAGTTCCGTTCAGTGATCCTGAGGGTCTCAGGCAAAGCTGCCTCACCTTGGCAAGGATGTCTTGCTTTGCTGCAGTTGGGCACCAGGAACAGGGGAATGGTGGTTTGCTTCAAGATAGAATTGATTTGGCTAGGGTTTGGAGATAATTCTTCATTGCAAAATAGTAATAAATCAAAATATCTTGCAACTTCAGCTTCCTTCAAGTTTCCATCTGGAGTTAGGAACACTGTTTCTGACTCGCCTTGACTGGCATTATGACCTGATACTTGGGAATTTGTTGTCTCTTGAACACTGGCCTTCTCTGTCCCTACTGTTCCTACTAATTCCTACTCACAGCTGTTTGGACTTTGGATTTCGCTTGTCCTGTGACTACCTATCTTGAAGTGTTCTAGTTTAACTCTCTCTTCCCAGACAATCGAAGGGACAGTTAATAAAAGCTAAAAACAATTTTGACTCTCTATTTGCCTTTTTTTTGTGTCAGTGATTGTGGGCCTGGGTACCAGAGGCTTTCCACAGAGATCTCTGGCTCTGCCTGGTGCGAGAGTTCTGGCGAAGGGAAGTGATCACAGGCAGGGAGAAGAAGTCACTTCCACCGCTTCTGCTGAAGTTGGCTTCACCTCCATCTCTGATGTTCCAGGTTACTCGGTTACTCAGTGCCACTGATGTGTTAGAATGGCGGGTCGAGTCAGAACATACCACACACTAGGCCCAAACAGTACCACGTGTAAGAGGTTTAATTGAGAGGGAGAGAGGGGGCAGTAGCACAAAGAGAGGAGGGAGAGAGAGAGATGGAGGAATGTTCCCCATATATATATATGGGTTCTGACATAGTGGCTGCAGGTAAAGGTGGAGGTGAGCCCAATGGATTCTGGGAATATGGTGGCTCTTGCCCTGGCAACAGGTCTGTGATATTGGCCATGCGACGCCAGAGGATTTGGATGCCTGATGCTAACATACCTCCCTTTTTTATATTATAAAGAGAAAGAAAGAAAAAGGGAAGGGAAGCCGATGGTGAAAAGGAAATGAGGACATCCTGTCTCTTAAGCTACTTCCTGGTGTCTAGGGGCATTGTCAATGGGGGTTGGGTAGCTGGCTTTCACCATGGGGATCCACTTGGTAAACATTCCCATCAGGTTCCTCTATGGACAGTGGCTCATCTGTGGGCAGCAGCTGGTAATCCTGTAACAGGAGCTGATTAATAGTTTGGTTAGAAATTTTTTGTATTTGTTATTAAAGAAATGTAGAAACAAAATTAATGAGGCAGAGAGCAAATAATAACACCAGGAAGATGACTAGGAAAGAATTTACAAGCAGGAGTATCCATTTCCACATGGGGTTTTCAAAAATCTCAGAACTGGAGGTCTCACGGTCCCTGAAACTTTTTATGTCTGACTGTAGCTCCTGGATTTTATTTCTTACTATCCCAGATTGGTTGATGTAGAAGCAGCATTCTTCTTGGAGGAACAGGCAAAGACCACCTTCTTTAGCTATCAGGACATCTAGTCCCCGTCTGTTTTGAAGCACCATGGCTGCCAAAGAACCAATCTGTTTTTGGATAGTAAGCACAGTTTCACACATTTTTTGAAAATCGCTTTGAAACTGGGAAGTGAATGTATTATATTGGATCATGGAAATTGTTATCCCTGCAACTCCAGTACCAACACCTATGGCTATTCCCATAACAACCAAGAGTGGCACAACTTGAACTGCCCTCGTATGCTGGGCAGCTATCATATCTACAACTGGGATTGGTAGGGGCTGGATTCCCTGGATAACTTCCAGTTCAGGGAAAAGAAGTACTAATGTGCAAACTCCTGACCACCTGGCAGGTAGGCGATGATATGCCTGAGTGCCACAAAGAATTGATGTGTTTTAGATTGTAGGGCATTGTGGCAGAGATGATATATCAAGGGTTATGATTCTATTGCAGTCTATGGAGCTCAGCATTCCCACTGAATGAGTCCCAGAGGCCTTAAAACAGGTTGCCATGCCAAAGAGAGGGACAGAAGTAAGGTATGGAGTCATGGTGACACTAGAGCCAGGGCAGCTGACAAAGGGTGAGGTAACATTACTTGGCAGTATCACCGGAGACACTGTAAGTGACAATTGTGAGTTAGTTCCAGGGGGTACATATAACCAGCAATCCTTAAAGCATCCAGGTCTGGTGACATTAAGGAGTTGGTATGCCGAGGTCAAGGTCTGAAATAAAAGGTGAAATGACAAGTTAGTGCCATTTATAAGGGATGATGTCAAAGAAGTAAGAACCTCAGTGGAGTGTTTGATTATCTCCCCTGCTTTTCCAATATCCAGGGGTTGGGCAATTGAGACATATTTTCTCTGGATATAGATGGTAGGTACTTACTGGGGCCCGGGGCTGATTTTTATGATAGAGCTTACCAAAAATGCCTGTCTCCCACCTAGAATCCCATGGGTCTTGTAGGTAGAAAAAGAGTGTCTAGCAGTGTTGATAAAAGAAATGATTGATCCATGATCCTAGCATATGTATTTGACTAGACCAATATGGGCAGCCCTCATATTCATCTGGCCATTTTCTACAATAATCTTTTGTCTGGTCAAAGAGAAAGCAAGTATAGAGATCATAATATTTAGATGGGATTACAGATACCGGGATGATAGCAATTTGGATTGGTTCCTGGCATCTAGCTGTGGAGCAGTTTCCTGACCCTATTGGAAAAACTGTTTGATATCTGTGGGGGTTTCTTGAACCTGGAATCTCCAGATATAAGGGCTACCCTGGATAGAAATGAACAGCAGGGGGAGGATGAGAAACCCATGTCTAATCAAGTGAGGTTGAGCTCGGCTGCCGGAGTGGAGTCTCATTTTCTGGGACTGGGGACAAGGTGGGAGGTCTCTTGTCCTCTAGAGCTTAACAGAGCATGGTCCTGTTAAGATTGATGCATATGAAGAAGAGTCATTTTTAGGTGGAGGAATGAAAGGTTTGAGGTGAGACAGATGGATCCAATAAGAGAGTCCCTCGAGTTTAGCAGCTGTAGGGGTCACAAGAACTACTTTAAAAGGGCCCTACCATTTGAGAGAGAGAGAGAGAGAGGTGAGGGCCCATGACTTGGAGGGGATAAAAGGACTTGATCTCCAATGTTGATAGGTAGTGGACAGGAGATAGTGTATGGCTGAGGTAGATGGTGGTCAGCAAAGTTCCATAGGAGAGAACAGAGGTGGCAAAGTAATGGGGTAAGTAGATGGTCTGGGAAGGGAGAACATTTAGGTGAAAGACCAGGAGTTAGGACTGGACATCCATACATGAGTTCAAAGAGAGAGATGAGGAAAGGTCTCTTTGGGAGAGCTCGTAACCTAAAAAGAGCCAGAGGTAGGAGTTTAACCCAATCAAGGTGAAGTTCTTGTGACAGCTTAACAAGAGTGGTTTTTAAAGAGCGATTAGTTCTTTCTACCTTACTAGAAAATTGAGGGTGGTAAGAAATGTGAAAATGCCAGGGGATGTCTAGGGCCTTAGATAGGATTTGAGAGACTTGGGAAGTAAATTCAGGACCATTGTCTGATTGGAGAGAGGCTAGGACACCCAACTGGAGGATGATCTCTTGGAGGAGGAGATCAGAGACTGTCTGAGCCCTTTTGTTAGTTGTGGGAAATATCTCTACCCACCCTGAGAACGTATCCACCAAGACCAGGAGGTACTTGGCATGCCTGATGGTGGACATGTGGGTAAAGTCAAGTTACCAGTCAGTTTCAGGAAGGGAACCTCTAGCCTGATGGGTAGGAAAAAGGGGGCTATGATACGTTGAGTTGGGGTCAGACTTCTGACAGATTTTGCAAGAAGCAGTGATAGATTTTAAGAAGCTTAAGTCCTCAGGAGTAGGCTGTAGAGAGAGAGGGTATTGATCTTGGGTTATGTACCTGGTAGAGTCCAGAAATTGGATGACAACGGGAGAATGGTGTTTAGCAACAGATGGGTTCTGGATGTCCCAGACTCCGGGGTCTACATGAGAAGTTGGTAAAGGAAATAACATGGAAGTGTTAGTAGGTTGCCTGGCTAGGAGAAGGAGCAGAGGAACTGCTTGCGAGCCTGAGTTTAGGAGAATATGGGGAGCAAAGGAAATAGAGGCTCCCAGCCTAACTAGAAGATTCCTTCCCAATAAGGGGACAGGACATTTGCCACTACCAAAAAGGAATGAGAGGTACACCCCTAAAAATGCAACTAATTGGTGGAGTCTGGAGAGGGAAATAAGGTTGTCCTCCTGTCCGGACAAGAGGAAAATGAGAAGAAATGGGTCCCCGAAACTCTGTCAGGACCAAGTAAGTGGCTCCAGTGTCCAAGAAGAAGGAGATGGGCTGCCCACATACTACGATATCTACCCAGGGCTCCCTGCTAGTGATGGCAGTGGTCAGGCAAGAGGAGCTTGGGCCTCCTCAGTCGGCCATAGCCAAGCCTAGGAGATCAGTTGGAGGGTTATCTGGGAGTGATATCCCTCTGTTTTATGTAACATGAGGGCAATCAACAGCCCAATGTCCCTCTTGATGGCACCTAGGCCATGGCCCTCTTGGCTTGTGTAAGCTAGGGCAGGCTTTTGCCCAATGACCTTTTTTACCACATTTGTAGCAAGTACCTGGTGGTCTCTGAGTCTTAGGGGACCATGAGTCTGGGGTAGTGGTTGGGGCTGGTTGGACAGCCTTTGCCAGTATACGGTATTTTTGTTTTGGACTTCATCATCTCTCCCATGGTACACTTTGAAGGCTAGCACTAAGACTTCTGCCTGTGGAGTTAGGAGTCCCCTCTCCAGTTTTTTTAAGTTTAGCTCTTATGTCGGTATAGCTCTGGGAAAAGAAGTAGGTCATCAGAAGTTGCTTACCTTCTGGGTTTTCAGGGTCCAAATTAGTATGCTGTAATAAAGCCTTTGTAAGGCGTTCTAAAAATTGAGATGGATTCTCCTGCTTGTCCTGGACAACCTCTTGGAGTTTTTCAAAATTTACTGACTTTAAGGCTACTTTTCTAAGACCAGCTAGAAGGCATGTAATGAACCTGTCTCGGATAAAATACCACCTACAGAATTGTAATTCCACAGGGGATCCTGGTCTGGCACTGTCTCAGAGCCAATTGGGTAAGTGCCATCTGTTTGGTGAATTCCATCTGCATGTACTCTTGCCTCTTCCCAGGCTTGTCTGTGTTCCTCAGAAAGTAAGTTATTAGTAAGAATCATATGAACATTATGGAAAGTCAAGTTGTAAGATTGAGTGATATACTGGAACTCTTTAATAAACGTGGAAGAGTTAGAAGTATAGGACCCCAGCCTGTTTTCTGTTTGGGAAAGTTCACTAAGCGAGAACGGAACATGTACTCTGACAAGACCATCTACTCCAGCAACTTCCCTTAGAAGTAGGACCGTTGCTGTGTCAGGTGTCTCTGAGGAGGAAGGACTTGGAGGTTTAGCTGTAGCCTTAGAGAAGGTGACAGGAGGAGTAAAGGTAGCTGCCCATGTGGGGCATTTAGAGCAGCCCATAGCTGACACAGAAGAATAAGGGGAGGGGTCTGGAGAGGTAGAGCTAGCAGGCTCTGGAGCATCCTGGTGAGGAGGAGAAACTAAGGCATCAGTTTGAGTTTTCGATGGCATGGAGATAGGTCTGCGGTGAAAAGGGGGTGGTTCATTAGCTGGATCTAGCATTGTAGTGTCATCTAGCGGAGGTTATGTAGAGTTCATGGCTAAGAGAAGTTGGGTTGGGGAACAAGAACAGCACAAGGAGGGATTGGAATGGAGATATATAAATTCTTGAACATAGGGAACCTCCTTCCATTACCAGTTCACTGGTAGTATGTATTAAGATCCCTTAAAATAGTTGGATCTAGGGTGCCATTAAGTGGCCATTTTGAACTCCCATCTAGTTGATATTTAATACAGATCTTATTGCAGAGATATATTAATTTTGATGCCTTCAAGTCAGGCATTAGCTTCAAAGATTTGAAATTTTTCAGGAGACATCCCAGTGGGGTGCTGGGAGGTATAGTCGAAGACATTTTGACACGGGTAGTTGACAGGTAGTTGGACTATTTGTACCAGTGTCCTGAGAATAGTCCAAAAACCAAGAAGTATCAGCCAAAGCTAGTGGTTCAAGTCATCACAAGAACCCCCTAGTGGCTACCCAGCAGACCCTGAGTCTGCTGTGGAAAGCAACCCACCCTGGATCCAAGGAGTTTTTTTTTGGCTGCAAGAGCCCGGAATAATTGCAGACAAGAGTTGCTTTCGAGGGAGGGGCAACCAATGACAGAAGTCCTAAGATGTATGTCAACTGGGAGGCATGACTGTAAACTCTGTAGTTCCCATAGAAGGCTGGCCAGGCCGTATCTGGGAAGCTGGAGGTCCTCCCCTTTACTGATCCTACCAATTAATATGCTGGTGTCTGTGCAAGAATTATAGTGGACTGGTAAATAGAAAATGTGAAACTGAATGAGTAAGTGTGGGTCTGAGCAGAGGCTAGCCCCATTTGATAGACCAGATGGGGCATGGCTCACATGGTAGAAGTTCGCCATGTCCTGCGGCGTTGTGCGGGTGCAGCTTCAGTTAACTTGGTGGTGGTGGCTTCAGCAGCAGCAACTTGCATGGTGAAAGCCTGCGATTGTCATAGCCACCAGCTGAGGGGGCCGCAAACTCTCGTACTCACAGCAGCCATGGTTGCCAGTTCTGTGATCGATCCATGTGGTCCTGACCTCTGCCCATCTCAGCTGCAGGGCAGTGCAGTGGCTGCTGAAGGAACCTCAAATTCCCAATTCTCGGGTTTCAGCACCAAATGATGTGCTTTACGGCAGGTTGCGTTAGAACATACATATACTAGGCCTAAACTGTTCCACGTGTAAGAGGTTAAATTGAGAGGGAGAGAGGGAGCAGTAGCAGGAAGAGAGGAGGGAGAGAGATAGATGGAGGAATGTTCCCCGTGTGTGTGTGTGTGTGTGTGTGTGTGTGTGTGTGTGTATACATATATATATGGGTTCTGACGTGGTGGCCGCAGGTAAAGGTGGGAGGTGAGCCCAATGGATTCTGGGAATGTGGTGGCTGTTGCCCTGGCAACAGGTCTGTGAGACCGGCCCATGCGACGCCAGAGGCTTTGGATGCCCTGATGCTAATAGCTACCCTGAACTAAGTCAGGTCTGGCTGGGCAGATGAGAGGCCAACTAGCCAGTGAGGAGTGCAGCTCAGCTTCAGTCAGCATTTTGGGAGAATAGACCTCTCCCCAAGTGTTACAGCTCTTAGGACAAAAGGCTCAGATGACAGAGTAGTTCTCACACACCTTTAATTCCCTGGATTAGATTTATATACAGTTTTGTGGGTGATTCTGGATTAGCTAGTAGGTACTTCTCATTGGTTTGGGCTGAGAGGTTGGGGAAACTTTATTTGCGTGTAAGAAGGCTGCTAATACATGACCAATATCACACTTCTCTTTTCCTGGGGGGCAGGGACTCTGGGGGGGGCGCTGTGACTGCAACAGGAACCAGGGGCCCAGGAGGTGTGGTTGAACACCTTCTGTCCCATGCAAACGAGAATTACCACCCACTTGTTCTCCAGAGTTCCAGACCTCTTGCTTGCTTGACCATGGCCAGGTTGCCTACACAACCTACTGTCCCACAAATGGCCTCAATTAAGATGTAACTAGAATTTTGGATTCAAACTGTGGACAGTACCTGAACATAGTTTGAATTATGGAAACCACAAGCTCCAGCAACTATAACATACCACTCAAATATGAGCAATTTCCACTGATGGTATTTATAAAAATAGCCAAGAAATCACAATAGGCTTAAGCAAGAATCTTTTTTCCCTTTTAATTTAGCATGGCTTTATTATTTCAAACACTAAATTTTACCTCAATTTTATTTTTAGTATAATACTTCGTTTTTCTATTAAATTATACTTGAAATTTTATTTTGAGTCAAATGTATTAGCTCCATTGTAAATACTCTTGTAAATGTGTAAGTCTGGGTTGAACACATCTGCCTTTGCCTCTGCTAGGAAAGTGAAAATTGGGTATCTGGCAAATACAGAGTACAGAATCAGAGCCACACACACATGTAACGACTAGGTATGACAGAGGTACAGCTGAGGTGCTGACAGAAAATGATGCTTTCAAAAGCTATCCTAGACCAATTGGATGTCCAGTTGACTCCCTTTTCACACTGTATGAAATCAATGCAGGTAAGATGTTCATAAAATGCAGAAGTTGAAAGGACCAAGACAAATCAGAGTGGGGTATCTTAATGACCTCTAAGTAGACATAATCTCCCAAATAGAACACAATGCATAGGAGTACACACAGCACCTCTGAGGTAGAAGAGGAAGAGAAAAGGGTGATTTCCACTGGGCAGAGGTCCTGACTGGGTACCTCATAGCAAAGGGTGTGTAAATGAAGTTACAGTGCTCAGTATCACATACCATGGGACAAATGAAAATGACTTTTCCACCATAAAATATCTTTTAAACATTACTAGAAGGAAGAAAAAATAGAAATTACAGTTAATTCTGGAAAAATGAGGACTTAAGGTAAAAGATCATATACTATGTGTTAATACTATAGTCATATACTACATATTAATAAGTATGTTCTTTCTATTAAATTTTTTGGCAGTCTCTATAAAGTAGATGGATACTTGGTGACTCAGAAAGGTAAACTTAAAGCCAATGGTCATCTTATACATTTACAAGGAAATATGTGTGTATATATATTTGATTATCTACATGTGTTACATACATTAATTTATGTGTATTACATGTGGATATTTACATTTACATGGGTATTTCTCGAAGAACTAACACTGATATACCACTTTCAAATGAACTCATATTCCATCACAATGAAATTGAAAGATAGATATCTGCAGAGTAAGTTAACGAAGCATTCTACAGCAACAAAAGTACTTTGTTTTCTAGTGAAAGCTTCTGTACCCAAAAGCGAAAGCTATATTGTTTCCTTTGTATCATGCTTCTAATTGATTCATGCATAATCCCTGTATGGTAAGAAATGTGCTGGTTATCTGTGGGAAGGTAGTAATCAGTGAGCATCATAACAAACTCTTCTGATTCTAGTCGTGTCACTGGACATGAATGATTTCAGGAACAGCTAAGCTAGCCTTGGGAAACTCACCCAACCCCTTCTTTAATGCTAGGTCATTTTACAGGATATACACTATTCTTAAACTATACTTTTTAGAGTTGAATGTCTTATATGTGGCAATCTATAATTGAAGTGCTAAACATTACTTTTATGATTCTAAAACTCACTTGAATTCTATAAAACCTCATAGAAATCACTACAAGAATTCTTTTCCCACAGTGATGAAAGGAAGCAAAGGACCCAACTGTGAAACCTAGCCTTGCCACTATAAGTGAACTTCACAGATGACTTGAGTTTGGAACATATTGGTCCAAACACATCACTGACACATTGATGGATTTACAGTGACCTCATGGGGCAAAAACCAGTGAATACATATAAAGTAGCAAGAACAGCCTATCACAAAATAATG
>JADRCD010222660.1:0-24889 GCA_019843815.1 Montemys delectorum
GAGAGAGAAAAGTTGGCAGAAGCTAGACTGCCAACTTGGACCTACAATTTGACTTTCCCAAACACATCTCTCAGGATCTTCTCTCCAAGCCAAGACTGGTCCTTGGCAGACAGAGACTGCTACAGAAAACTACAACCAATCAAAATGTAGTTTTGATAATTTTCAGCTTCCAGTTTTTCTGTTAGTGTCTTAGGGATGTCTTTTCTTATGCTCTGGGCTAAATGATGTCTTTTTACATAATCTCTTTACATACTATAAGTGTCTTTCACAGCACTTAGGAAGTTGGTGATAAAAATGTTACCTGCATAATTATAATTTTATCCTCCAGTAAACTGAATGCCTGTAGCTACCTATCCAATTTGATTTTTACACAAGGTGTTGTGAGGACTCTTTGTGTAGCTGGTCAACTTTCTCCCTGCTCAGAACATGTTGCTACATTTTTTTCATATGCCCTTTTCCTGGAATGACAAATTCTTTAAGGAAAAGACCACACATATTTTAACTATTATTTTAGTAAAATGCCTGAGGTTGTTTTCAGTAACTATCTTAAGATATGTAGTATAGTAATAGTGCATTTTTCAAGTTGTAGAGTAATTGGCACCAGGTTCTGTCTCATCCACTCTTTTCACTATAAAAGGAGAGGAACTCTATACTCACTAAAAATTAATTCTCCTGTTGGCTTTTGTCTAGGTTCATGAATACTGGAGTATTTAGGATAGTCTCCTCTTGAAGGGTGAGTGTATTTGTACAGTACATTTTACAAAACTGCTCATGGCATCATGCGTAGTTGGTTTGTTTCCACCTTTTTGGTATGTGGATGATGCTACCATGAACACAAATATCTCTTTGAGACCTAGCTGTTGGTTCTTTGGAGTAAATGTCTAGAGGTACAGTTTCTTGGGTAAGTGGCAATTGTCTTGTTGAAGATGCACAGTACTGTTTCCCACTTACAGTTACAGCAGGCTGCTCATCTACCATGTGTTGTATTTAAAGATGTGCCGCATCCTTGCTACTCTATTTTATAACATTTTTATAGTATCCAATATGATAGGAATTAATTACATCATAGTTCCACTTTGCATTTCCTTGATAATGGGATGTTCATTTGCTTGCAGGCCTTTTTCTCATCCTCTTCAGACAAATGTATATTCAAATCTTTTGTCTGACTTACAGCTACAATTATTGCTGAGTTTCAGAAGTTCCTTGTGAATTTATTAATGTATTTACTTTATCAGAAATATCATCTACATTTATTGATTTGTATTTGTTGCAAATCAATGGACATTCTACAAAGTCCAACACTTTTCCTGAGTCTGCATTGCCATGTCCTAACCCTGACTGCTCTAGCACATGCCTTATTTCTTTACCCTGGTTTATTATATGAGTTAGTTGTATAGTTATATATTTTACATTTGTTTCTTTACTCTCCTTGCATCACATGCTTTTCATAGTATTTTATTTAATGTTATTTTCACTACATGGATATCCAGTTTCCTTAGTCACTTTGTAAGAACTGTCAACTCCTCCTTAAATGATCTTTGTACTCCAGTGAAAAACCATTCAATCTTGACTAACTTCTTGTTATGAGTTTTTCTTATGTATTCTATTCTATTAGAGTATTGTGTTAGGATAAGATAGTTTATGTGTCTATCCAGTATCATATCAATTTTAAATTCTGTAGCTTTGTCGCAGGTTTTCAAATCAGTAAGTCTGAATGTTATAGCCTTCTGAGTTTCTGTTTTACAGGATTAGTTTGACCATTAGGATATCTAGATATCACAAACAAATTTTGTAGTGTTTTTTTTTTTCTCTCTACCTTTGGAAAAAGATGACCATGAGATTTGGGTGAGCATTGGTTTGAAATAGGAAATTACTTTGGAGTGTATTAACCCTGTAACAATATTAAGATTTTTTTATTAGATGTTTTCTTTATTTAAAATATCTCCTTTCCTAGGTTCCCCTCCAAAAATAAAATAAAACAAACTAAAATAAAAAACTAAAACTAAAGCAAACCCCTGTTCCCTCCCCTCTCCCCCTGCTCACCATCCCACCCCCTCCTGCTTACTGGCCCTGGCATTCCCCTACACTGGGGCATAGAACTTTCACAGGGTCAAGGGCCTCTCCTCCCATTGATATATGGATATGACTTGGCCATTCTCTGCTATACATATACTGCTGGAGCCATTAGTCCCACCATGTGTACTCTTTGGTTGGTGTTTTAGTCCCTGGGAGCTCTGAGGGTACTAGTTAGTTCATATTGTTGTTTCTCCTAAGGGGCTGCAAACCCTTCGGCTCCTTCTCTAGCTCCTTCACTGGGGACCCTGTACTCAGTCCAATGGATGGCTGTGAGCCTCTACTTCTGTATTAGTTGGGTACTGTCAGAGCCTCTCAGGAGACAGCTATATCAGGCACTTGCTGGGATCCACAATAGTGTCTAGATTTGATGATTGAGTATGGGAATGATTCCCAAGAACACACATGGTATGCATTCTCTGATAAGTGGATATTCACCCAGAAGATTAGAATACACAAAGTACAAATAGCAAACCACATGAAACTCAAGAAGAAGAAAGACTAAAGTTTGGATACTTTGTTCCTTCTTAAAAGGGGGAACAAAATACCTATGGAAGGAATTGTAGAGATTAACTATGGAGCAGAGACTAAAGGAAGGACAATATGAAGATTTTTAACTAGAAACATGAAAGGTTGTTTTTGTTTTTGTTTTGTTTTTTTGATTTTTCAAGATAGGATAGGGTTTCTCTGTTTAGCCCTGGCTGTCTGGGAACTCACTCTGTAGACCAGGCTGGCCTTGAACTTAGAAATCTGCCTGCCTCTGCCTCCCAAATGCTGGGAGTAAAGGGGTTTGCCACCACTGCCCAGCAAAAGATGTTTTTATTTATTTATGCTTTCTTTAATTTATTCCAGCAATATTATACAATGTTCAAATTTTCTATCTCCTGAAGAATAGATTTTTTGATGCTACTAAAAATGAAATTCTTTCTTTACTCACTAATTACTGTTAGTGTCTATAACTTTGGTAACTTTGTACAAAGCTGTCTAACATAATTCATTTCTTAAAATAAACAGACCTTTTTCTGCACATTTTAAAAGAGTTTTCTACATCTAAGACTTTATCTTATGTGAGCATTCAGGATTTCATTTTCTCTTTTCCAATTTGTGTTTTTAAATTATCTTCTTATTTTCTGATTCATGTGGCCACAACTTTTAGCACATGTTGAGTGGAAGTGGCAACATTGTTATCCTTGCCTTGTTTGTAAACTCAGAGAGTACAGCTCAGTCTCTCAACACTCAGGGCCCTGTTTGCTGTAGGCTTCTTGGGTTTGCCTTTTCTTAATATTGGGTAGTTTCATTTATTCCTTACTTGTTGATATTTTCATCATGAAATGGTATTGAAATTATATTAAATGCTGTCCACACATTAATGGAGTTCAATGATATCTGCTAATATTTTATAGAGTGTTCTTGCATGAATGTTTCCATGGAAAATCGGTCTTTAAAGTTGTTATTCTTGTCAGGAAGATTCTGGCCACTGAGAACATGCTAGGAAGTCTAATTACAATGTAACTTCATGTGGATCTGTTTGAGTTCATTTTAGAGTTTGATAAACTTATCGGATGCTAATATTAATTTTTAAAATTCAAATTTTACAGTTTTTCATTAGTTTGTCTTCCTCTTTCACACCCCCTTTCCTACTGTAGGAAATCCAATGGCATGTTCATAGACTCAAGTGGTAGAGTCTTAATTATTTGGGTCCCTTAGGTTTTACTCAATGTTCTTCAGTTAACATTGTTTCCTTCTTTCATGAGACATTGTTTTATTGTTTGCTCTGACACAGCATCTATCCTTTTCTCTGCCTGCTCAAACATTCTAGTGGATAATTCTCCACTGCTCCTTTCAGGTACTTCATATCTTAGTTGCAGAATTGAGTTTGATATATTTTCAGGGTGTCTTTCTTCATACTGATAGATAATCTTTTACTTATACCTTATTTTCTTAACTTTCTCCTTATCTCCCTTCAGTTTTGTTAGAATATTTATTTTCTTTTTTCAATGCAGAGTTTCTTTGTAATAGCCTTGGCTGTCCAGAAACTCACTTTGTAGTCCAGGTTGACATCAAAGTCATGAAATTCACTTACCTCTGTTTCCTGAGTGCTGAGAATAAAGGCATGAGCCACCATGCTCTGCTGTTAGCATCTTTAAGACAGGGTTTTGTTTGTTTGCTAGCTTTTTGTTTGTTTGTTTTATTAGATGTTTTCTTTATTTACAATATCTCCTTTCCCAGGTACCCCTCCAAAAATAAAAATAAAAATAAAATAAAATAAACAAAATCTAAAACTCTGTTCCCTCCCCCCTCCACCTGATCATCACCTCACCCTCCTTCTGCTTACTGGCCTTGGCATTCCCCTACACTGGTGCATAGAACCTTCACAGGGCCAAGGGCTTCTCCTCCCATTGATGACCAACTTGGCCATCTTCTACTATACATATGTTGCTGGAGCCATTAGTCTCACCATGTGCACTATTTGGTTACTGTTTTAGTCCCTGGGAGCTCTGAAGGTAATAGGTAGTTCATATTGTTGTTCATCCTAAGGGGCTGCATCCATTGGACTGAGCACAGGCTCCCCAATGAAGGAGCTAGAGAAAGGACCCAAGGAGCTGAAGGGTTTTTGTTTGTTTTTTAAACTCTGAGTTTGTATCGTCAGTAACTACTGGCTCTTAAATCCTATTTCAGTAATTAGAACCTTTAATCACTGAATAGAACTCACATTTCCAATAGTAGAAAACAGACTTTTTTCCTTCCATATTGCCAGCTGCTCAACATGGGAAGGAAAAAGGTAACTTCAATTATTTTAAGAAATAAACATCTGGGGGTACTGGTTGGTTCATATTGTTGTTCCTCCAATGGGGCTACAAACCCCTTCAGCTCCTTGGGTCCTTTCTCTAGCTCCTTCATTGGGGACTCTGTCCAGTCGATCCAATTCTGTATTTGTCAGGCACTGCCAGAGCCTCTCAGGAGGCAACTGTGTCAGGCTCCTGTCAGCAGAGCTCCCAGGGACTAAACCACCAACCAAAGAGGATCCATGGGAGGAACCCATGGCTCCAGCCACTTATATTGCAGAGGATGGCCTTGCTAATCATCAGTAGGAGGAGCTGCCCTTGGTCTTGTGAAGGCTCTTTGCCCAAGTGTAGGGGAATGCCAGGACAGGGAAGCAGAGTGGGTGGGTTGGTGAGCAGGGGGAGGGGGAATGGGATAGGAGGATTTTTGGAGGGCAAACGAGGAAAGAAATGTAGAGAAAATATTTAATAAAAAATATAAATTAAAAAAAAGGAAAAAAGAAAAGAAATGGACATCTGGTCATCATGCCAACATTCCCTTGGAGATTGGGATCCTGACATAACTTCCATAGTTCCAAAACAGTGACATCAGACAGATTCTGCCTGTGTAGGTGCTGCACAAATGGGAACAGAGATTCCTCTTGTTTCTCATCCCTCTATTCTCTTTCTTCCAAGAATAAGCACATTTTAATCATTAAGCAGTGTTTTGGGGACATAGCAGAGCTATCCATAAATTCTTGATAAATCAACCAATAAATGACTATCATGTTGGTATTATTTGTTATAATTTATGGAACAGATCATGATTCTGGAATTTATAAACATGCAAAATACAAGAGGCTTTTAGTGTTCATCTCAATTTTTAAATAAGTTAGTCTGCTATTGTTAGTGTCCAAATTTTACTAAGATTGAATCAATATTAAATGTATTTGAAATTATGTTATGATTACTCCATAATCATTGAGAAGAAAATAGAAAAACTTTGACATTGGCTTAGGCAGAGATTTCTTAGCTTTCATACTAAAGATATAATGTATAGATGAAAAAGACTGATAAGTTAATTTTTGTTGAAATAGAGACTTTTATTCTATGCTTGACATTATTAAAAGTACTACAATAAACTGACCTGAAATTATTTCAGTTTCATAAAGAGAGAGCCCTGGTGTGCAACCTGTGTTAAAAACTTTCATAACCATCAACACAAGTTTTTAAAAAAGGAAAAGGTTTGAGCAGACACTGAACCAAATTATAAGCAGATGACAAGAGGCATAATATTTTCAATATTGGGAAAATGCCTCAAAATTCACTATGAATAACTTTAAAAAACCCTCCAATCTAATTATTTCAAGTTGTATAAGAAATGGAGTCACTAAAATTACTGCACCCACAGCCAGAGGGGAGAGAGAAAGGGAGGGTGGAGAGGAGGAAAGAGAGAGAGAGAGAGAGAAAGAGAGCTCTAAAATTGGAGATCTTCATTGGGTTCTTCTACCTGGAGCTCAGGAAGGCCTGGCAAAAGATATGGAGGAAGGATGGTAGGAGCCTGAGAGGTCGAATTTGGTCAGGAGTACATGGCCAGCAGAATCAACTAAGTAAACAGAGCTCACAGGAACTCACAAAAACTGAAATAGCAATCACAGAGCCTGCGTGGGTCTGTGCTAGGTTCTCTGCATAAGTTATGGCTATTAGCTTGGTGTTTTTATGGGACTCTGAACAGTGGTAGTGGAGTTATTTCTGATGTTTTCATCTGCCCATGGGACCCTTTTTCTTACTGCTCAGTTGCATTGCCCAATCTTGATGAGAGGATTTGTGCCTAAGTTGGTTGGTTTTGCTTGCTTGCTTGTTTGTTTTGTTTTTTGTTTGTTTTCTGTTTTGTTCTATTTTGTTTTGTTTTGTTTTTGTTATGCTGTGTTGGGATGATTATCACTTGGAGGCCTGTTCTTTGCTGAAGGGAAATGGAGGAGTCATGATTCTGAGGGAGAGTGGAGGGGAGGGAGAGAGGTGAAACTGAGGTCAGCATGTATTGTAGGAGAAAGAAAAAATAAATTAAGGATAAAAATTAAACAACAAACAAACAAACAACCCTCCAAAAACCTACTGCACTCTGTTTGCAGGAATGTAAAAGAGTGATGCCACTTTTGAGAATAGTGTAGCATGCTTTTTAAAAATTCAATATACACTTACATAAATTTGAAGTACTACTGTAGGTACATAGACACAGTCTATCTACTGGCCATTATGTTTGAAAAGACGGAATTATGGGAATATAATTGATGATTACTGTGGGACGGCTAAGAGGATGCTTGGAATGGAGTAGCAAGGAAAGAGTAAGATTGGTGCCCTGCTTTTGTCACTCTGGTGCCCATGAGGTTGTGGTTTTCAAAGTTCAAGAGTCTTTTTATGAAAAATTATGGTTTCACTGTGTGCAAATTGTAAAGTTACTTATAAGACTGATAGTACAATTCAGTGACCAGCACATTTTTGGTGAGCATCTTATTATTTCCAAGGCCAGGTGTGACCATATGTTTCTCCCGTTTGTAAGAGAAGCAATGTCAGCATGCATGTGTGCACAATGAGTCTTGAAGAAGAAGAGGCACAGGCTGTGGTACAGATTTAAATAGTGCTAGCCATTATCTAGAAGTCGAAGTCATTAAAAACTGTTCGACTAACAGCAGCTTGAAAGAGCTTCTAGATTCCTGCTAGAGCACTGCGTTGCTTAGTGGCTAGACTCCAGGTAAAATGATGGATCATGTTACTGAGGTACACACGCTTTCCTGGCCTACCTATAAATTACCTTTAGCTCCAGGGCTATAGTAATAGGTTTTCATTTTAGAACATTTCCCTCCATTTATAAGTTCATGATTTTTCAGTCTGATCTTATACTCATTTTTATCTTGTTCATTTGTGGAAATAATTTCAGTTTTCTATTATTCTGTGGGAGAACTACCATTATGTAGACGGGCCTAAAATGCTGGTCCTAACTATTTGAATGACTGATTTTTGCAGCAACAAAAAAGAATGTGGAGTTCTTTCTTGGCACATTCTCATTTCCTGGGGTAAGGTCAATAATTCAAGACAAATCCTATTTCACATCTCTATTAGAGGGCAAAGAGGGCCAAGCATACTCATATATTGAAAAAGGCTCATTCCATGTTATAGTAAAGAACAAAAATTCTCACATGTAGAAATGACCTTTAGCAATTGAGGTTGGATCATTTAAATATACATATGTGATATATAAATCAGAGATAACTAATCTTCTAAATGATGAAATTTCATCATTCACTTCCATTTACTATAAGATTTCTACATGTTCCCAAGAACCTTAAGCTGTTGAAATGCAGAAGAATGTCTCTGAGTGACCATGATGCACATGTATTATATATTGGACCAGTAGAGTAGTAATTCAGTTTTCTCCACCAGGCTATTGAGCACATGGTGAATCTTTTGTCACAGCCTGCCCCTTTGGTAGTTCCCTCAGCCTAATCTTCATATCTAACATGCGCAGATGCATATCTATTCACAACCCTTCACAGTCCTTTCTTTATGCAAATCTTAATTTGTGATCAAAAGTCAATATTCCGTAGATATTTATTTTGACTCATGGATCACTATCGTTTAAAAATCAAAATATTTTACAATTGCTGAAAGCTTGCAGAAATACTCTGTGAGTGAGCTGACAGGGAACTGTAATCAAATTGTCAAGCAATTGCTCCAGCTGTGGCAAAGTGAGAACGTTAGATTACACGTGTCAGCATGTGCAGATAACGGCTGCAGAGTGAACCGAAGGCTCGATGGGAGACGGAACTGTAGCGATGCAAGCTGCATCCTATTGTAGAGAGTAATGCTACCTCAGCACTCTCCCGTTTACATAAGCAGTGTGCTTATGATCAATAAGAGCTCTCCATTTAATCATTTGCAAAGTGTTCTGAACATTCCTGGCCCCCCCAAAAAATGTTTTGTCAATTAATGTGTGCTAATTCTCGAACTGGAGTTAAACAAGTAAATGTTGTTGAATGGGATGATATTGGCCTGCTTTTTCAGATTCGATCAGATTTTATTAATGCATTGACTATGAGGAGACTATTTTAGCAAGAGAACGAATACTCTTCCACTAAAATGTATTAAATCCTTATCAGGTATCTCAGTTCAGAGGACTGAAAGATTTATTATCCATTTCTCCTCTAGCTTTTTCCTGGTTGCCACAGACCCTTAAGGTTCCTGAAAACTCTCTGCTGCAGGTTCACAGGCTCTCGCAGCGCTCCTGATGATATCCATTATTTAGTGCCTCTGTGTGCTTGCTGCCTCCCTTGTGCTGCCTGATCATGGTGGGTCTTCTCCCCCAGAGGCAGGGAAGCTGAAGAGTTGGAAGTCATTGTATGCTGGCTCCCTCACTATTTTGTTTATCTTGGCAGTCACATATTTTTAAGGCACTGGATTTATTATTCAGTTTCAGCACCAGGATGATTTCGTCAACTGTTGTGGGACGGCTGTGATTACTCAATGATATCATGTTTTGTGGTGTTCACTATTAAGTTATCACTTCTTCTCCTCTTTGATTGTTTTTTTTTTTTTTTTTGCATTTTCCTTGCCCCTTTAAAGATATATTCCTTTTATAAGTCCCATGTCTTAATTTCTTCTTGCATATGAGGCTCAATATTATGAATATCTAAGACATTCTCTGTGACAGATTGGACAAGCTGGGAAGATTTTTGAATTTCTGCTTACCATTTAGTAACTGACCGTGTTAACACCCTGAAAAAGCACTTGCTCATCTGAGAGTTGATCAACTCCCTGAAGCATTGTTATACTCCCTCCCAGAAGTAGTTAGACTATGTGAGAAGGGTTAGAAACCAATCGTCTATGGATACAGACAGTATACAGGCTATACTTCATTTGACATGCTTTTCCTTGGTTGTTATCTGCTTTGTTTTTGTATGTTCGTTCATGGCTATGAGTAATCTCATTGTTCAGAATGAACTTGACTTTGGAAACTCCTACAGTTTATGATTTAGTGCATGAAATATATGTATTCTATCTACCTCATTGCAATCAATATTCTTCTCCTTTGAGGTAACCCAGTTCCTTTGAGATACAGTTGATAATCTCTATTTTTGTGTTTAAAAGGTCATAGACAGGAACATACATTTATTTTTATAGCACTTAGGAAGCTGAGTCAGGAGGACCCCAAGTTTGAGGATTCAGGGGCTGTAGATGGAGGTACTAAAATGGAAAAAAAAACCCAGCAGTTGCAATAACAATGATGACAGGGAATGACATATAGGTATAGTTTCTACATAGAACCAGGGTACCCAGAAGATGATGCCCAACATCTGAGGTCCTCTGACATAGAAGTACATGGATAAGGCCAAGTCATTGCTCAGCTGTGTAGTCAGGACAGAAATTCAAGTGCAATAGTCAATTATCTGTTGCTCTGCATTATCTGCTTCCAGTGTCCTGCTCTTATTGTCTTCCCTCCCCAAGGTCAAGGTTATCAGAATTAGCATGGCTTTTGCAATGCATTGGTGTTGGTGACAATGCAGTATTAATGAGGTAATAATAATTTTACTGTTATAACTGCATAACAGTTTGGATTTTGTGAAAATCCATGATTTTATTCCAGTGAGATAAATATTAAGTACAGAACAGTCATGATTTAAGAAAACAAATGATGACTCACTTAGAAAATATATTCTTACAACTTATACCAATTTTCTTTAGACACTTTACTGAGCCCTCTTCTTTTTCAAGTAGGCTTCAGATGACCATGGTCCACGTTATAGAAATAATATCCTCTATTCTACCTTCATTATTGTGAGAAAAATTTTAGTCCATTCTTGCAATCTATTGACTTGATTTTTATTTGTGCAGGAATCTTTGCTGCTTTTTTGAAATGTGGAATTTCAGGGCAGGAAACAAATCTCTCTCCTTTGCATTATCCTGTCCACTGCACAAAGGAGCTATTTTCAGTTAATGTTTCTCTGAACTGAATTCTGGGTGATTACCTAACACAGCCTCTCTTTATTAATTTTACTTTAAGGTGAAGATCAGAATAGAACAAATACATTACCTTTTGTTTGTATAGATCTTAAACCCATATTCTCAAAACTATAATGTTGTGCAGTGATTTGTACTGTTGGCTTAAGAAACTTTAAACCTGAAAACTGGCTTAATTCATTATGTGTCAGACACCTACACCTTATTGATTACAACTTTAGCCAGATTTATTTTCTGTGACAACAGATTCATATAAAAATAACAGTTTTGAAAATTATAAATTTAAGAGTGTGAAAACTTTACCCTCTGCAGATGTGGCATAAAAAAAAAAAAACACATTATGATGTTGCTCACAGTAACTCTGTCAGTGATCAGCGAGCATTTGTTCTTTAGGCAAAGTTATTTATGCTAAAGGAAGAGAGAAAGATAACAGATATGCGAGACTTCAAAGGGGGATGAATTTGCTACTATACTGATACAGCCTGAGCAGCTTTTAGCTTCAACAATGAAGCAGAATTCTTGCCTCCCCGGAAAAGATTTTTTTCCCTTTATACTATGAACCTCCCTTCTGAATTTTCCACTTCACTCATCACAGTTTACAAATTTTTGTTCCACATTTTTTATTAGTTACTTTGTGCCATGTAGTTTGATCACATTCTCTCCTTTCTCCAGCTTCTTCCATACCTATCCTCCTCCTTACCTGCCCAATTTTCTTTCCATTTCTTTTACTTTTTAACTCATCAAATCCAAATTGTGCTGCATATGCATTCCTGGATAGGTAGTCTTGCACTGGAACAGAGGTGACTTAACAGGAGCTATACTCTTAAAAATGATTCTCCCTCTTCCAGAAGCTATGATGAGTTGCTAAAAGTGCTTCATTTGAGACTGGTCGTGGTGTCCACATCCCCTCGCCATGCATGGATTTTGCCTGATTGTGTTTGCACACCTCTTGCACATGTGTCATCTGTACAACTGCCTTATTGTGTTCAGTAAAGTCATCCACCACTCCTGCTTTTATAATCTTTCTGCTCCCCCTTTTCAAATAATTCCCAAGTCTTAGGGGAAGGATATAATGCAGATTTCCTGTAAAGTTAACAATTATCTTGTCTTGTATTCTGTACATCTTTACCAGTTGTAGGTTTCTGTGTTAACTGCCATCTATTGCAGAAAGAAGACTCTGTTGGTGCTTGAAAGATTCATTAGTCTATGAGAATAATGGTAAGGCATTACAACTCAGCTTAGTACTATCCTATTTAGCATAATACTAATGGTAGTTCTCACGCAGAGCTTACAGGCTGCCCAGGTTGTATTTGTCCAAAAGGTCATGTATTTGTTCAATTTGTGCACAGATGTGGGACCCTAAAAATGGTTCTTTTTTGTAGAATAGGCATTAAATTCAATCAGCTTAAATTAAATTCAAGTGTTTGGCCACTATTGTATCAGTGGTGAAGTCTTGCCAGGCCAATCACTGTTGTAGCTCTCAAGCCTATAGTTATCTAAGATTGGTGATCACTTTTTTCCTTCAGTAGCATATAAAGTACCTGCCAGTACTATAAAAGTTAAGCAGTACATGTGAAAGTTACATGTGAGTACAAGCTTGATTCCCCTCTGTTCTATAGCTCAGTTCTGTGGTGTCTTCAACAATAAGGTCTAGTTATAAAATTCTGGAATGTAATCAAGAATACTCAAATAGCCTAATTTTTAGTCGGATCTCATAACAACTGAGGAAAAACCCATTACTGATACGGATCATTTTATTTGTTAGTCTTTAATGTCTAGTAGAGTCATGGTCTCCCTTTTGTAGGATAACTCCATTTAATCTTTGCTTTTATTATACATATATATATATATATATATATATATATGTTCAAAAGGTCATGTATTTGTTCAATTTGTGCACAGATGTGGGACCCTAAAAATGGTTCTTTTTTGTATATATATATAAATAAAAGTGGGTATGATAGTAGGTTTTCACAGGACTTTCTAAAAGGTCTTTAGTGTTAGCTTATACTTTCCCATATTCCTTCCTCTATCCTGTCTTCCATTCCTAATGAAAATATGGTATATTTACACAATTGAATATTTTTCAGATGTTAAGAAAAACAATATTATGAAATTTACAGATAAATGTATATAGGTAATATATTAAATGCAGAAAGACAAATGTCATGTTTTTTCTCCTTTATAGATATTATCTTTGTATTTTCAGATTTGTGTGTTTCAGTTGGAATACCAATGGAGGTCAGGAAATAGTAGGTGGCCATATGGGAGAGTCTCAAGTGTTTTAAAGGAATAAATAGGAACATGAAACAGAGATGGTTAAATCAGGTAAGGGATTACTTAACAATACTACTTTCCAGATGATGTATAAATGATGCTCATCTTTCACTACATTATTTGTATGAGTTGTTGCTCACAAACATCATGTGATAGGGGCCACAACTACCACTATACCAATTTTAAATTAGAATGGAGGATAAAAATCTTGTTTGTATGAAATCTACTTACTAACTTATTGCTATATTAAGTAATTTGTAACCCAGGAGGTCTTAAAGCTGTGGGAACTGCATCTTCTTGTAGACTGTTTTGCCAGATACCACCCCACACTTCTCAATCTTGCCTCTGTAAGTCTTCATTCCATCAGATAAGTGCATAGCCCTCCTGATTCTGCTGAGAAATGCTATGTTTCCCTTTCCAAATGACAAAGTTAAACTACGACCAATGAAACACACACACACACACACACACACACACACACACGCACACGCACACGCACACGCACACGCACACACACACACACACACACACACACATAAACTTTCCTCACATGGAAGATATTACTGAGTAGCCATTTCTGATTTATTTGCTTTTAAAATTAGGATGTGTTATCGAGTTATAAAATATCAGGAACCATCTAGGAAAGGCTAAAAGCTAGCAGGTCGTCTTCCAGGGATATTTTATCATGGAACTAAAATGAATGAGCCTTTGTAGGTAGGGCCCAAGGGACAAATCTCAGGATTGATTTCTGTAGCTGATACGACTTTTCTGTCCTTACAAAATAAATATTATAATTCCTGGGCAATAGCCTACTTTATTGGTCAGATTTCTGCAGATCAACAAAGATGTACTATCTTCCTCCTTTAAAAATATTTATTTATTTATTTTTATTAATTATTTTATTTATTTACATTTCAATGTTGTCCCCTTCTTGGTTCCCCCTCCATGAGCCCCCCACCCCATCACCTATTCCCTTGTAGTAATGTTATGGAGACAAACAGATGATTTTTTAATTCCTAATGATGATTCTTTAAGAATTCCTAAAATTATACTAATAATTATTAAGCCCTTTATAATAGGACTGCTATTAAAGCCCTCTCTAATATGAAAACAGCAATTAGAACTCTGCCAGGCTTCATGTGTCATGAGTTAATTGCTTCTGAGATAGAAAGCATGCATTTACACTTAGAATACATTCCTTAGAGCTGTAAAACAATTAACCAAAGGTCATAAAAGGGAACGAATGCTTTATTGTAGGTGCAAAGACAGAAGATAGAATATTGACTGGGTTTATCCATACAAAACTTCAATACTAATTTAGACATGAAAATTGTAGTTTTAAACTCTCAATGAACCTATAGAGCTAGTGACAGATAATGAAAATCTAGCTAGATAACTAGTCTTAATGGAAACACATGTAAACATCTCTGTTGTGAGCTTCTTATTCAATTTATTATCTGAATTTTTTTCTTGAAGTTTTAGTGAACTGTATTTTAAAAATGATGCTTGTAGAAAATATGATCTATTCTTTAAAAAAAGGTATAAAAAACTAGGAACAATGTCATTAGGGCAGAAGGAGAGAGCTGAATGCAGAATACGGAAAGTGAATTAGAAACTAAGACATGGCAAAATATAGCAAAGCATAAAAGAGAGATGAGACAAAGAAGTTATAGAGCGAGCAGAAAGAGCAGGCAGGCTTCTCCTTACCATGGGATGGAACAGGTTTTTTTCTTAACACCAAGACAGTCTTAGTCTTACTAAAGTGGACAAAGCTTTTTCCTTAGACTTCAGTTTAATCCATTTAGCAATAAAAAGTCAAGATCTTTTATTTTTTCTCTATGCAATAAAAATTGGATTTCATTTTTCAGCCACAATGAGTAAGTTCTTTCTGCACTGTTCCTTGGGCTTTTGCTCCATATGCACATGTCAGTTTGGATGCATGTGTGTGAGTATGTAAATATGAGATAAGTAGCTGGACCCAGTAGAAATGTATGAAGGTGTATTAGTGTGTGTGCATAAATGTATATATGCATGTATGTGTGCTTATGCATATTTGTTTGTGTAAATGTTTTTCCTTCTGCCAGCATGACTCTCTTCAACTGGCTCTATCAAAGTTTATTGCTCCAAACCTCTATCCCACCTGACAAGTGAGAGGCTAGGCTTCTGAGCAAGAGAGAAAGAAGCCCCAGCAATCAATCCTTTCCTCAGTCCCCTGCTGTTAAGCACCCAATGGCAATAGGTCTAGAGGCCAGCAGCTTCTGATCTGGGTAACTGAAAGTCAAGAGGTGTAAATATTATTACAGAAAGCAACCTTAATCTCACAAAACCAAGTCTTGCCCTGCTGACACTCTTTTTTTCCTCAGCTACCTGCAAGAAATAACCAGAGCACTGGAGCTTAGTCTCCAGCCATAAAAAAAGGAAAAAAACAAAACAAAACAAAACAACTTTTATTGCAGTTTTGTTTACTGGAGAATCTGCTCCAAGTATACTGCCCTGTGTCCTAATTCTGAAGGTTGATGGACTTGAACATCCGGTTTCATTGTAATTATTAGGTAGTTCTCTACTTCTCTCTACTCCTTCCAAGTACAAATTCAAAGACCACTGCCAGTTGCATCCCCTCGGACTTCCTAGCACAGAGCTGCATTAAAGTAGGTTTGTTCTTTAAAGGTAATTTCTTTCTCACCTTAGGTACGATTTAGTTGAGAGTTTCCTCGTTTCGTCTGCGGTCTCTCTTTTCTCTCTTCCTTAGTGACATTCAACCTAGTATTTCTCTTTGAAACCCTGGATTGGATGTCAATTTTCTAAATAATTTGTTTTGAGAAAGCGATACTAACAAAGTAAACGGCTAAAGGAATTTCAATAACAATAGCAGATGAATCAATATTCAATAAGAATTTGGATGTTCAAACCTAAATGAAAACATAACAGATAAAAGTTGGACTTTATAAAAACAGGAGGGAGCATCTCCTGGGATGGGCTATAAACTCAGGGCAAGGGAACATTCCACAAATCTATGAGGTGACAGGGGATATGGAATGACTGAAATGACTACCTCCTGTAACCAGGCAAGACTTCCAATGGAGGGATAGAGACATCAGCCCAGCTGCAAACCTTTGACCCACAATTTGTCCTGCCTACAAGATATGCAGGGATAAAGATGGAGCAGAAATTGAGTGAATGGCTAACCAAGTACTAGCCAAGCTTGAGACCCATCCTATGAGAGAGGGAGAGAGAGAGAGAGAGAGAGAGAGAGAGAGAGAGAGAGAGAGAGAGAGAGAGAAACTCCTGACACTATTAATGGTATTCTGTTATACTTGTAGACAGGAGCCTAGCATAACTGTCTTCTGAGAGGCTTCATCCAGAAGCTTCTGGAAGCAGCAGAGACCCACAGCTAAACAGTAGGAGGAGCCTGGGGAATACTGTGGAAGAGAGGGAGAAAGGATTGAAGTAGACAGAGAGGTCAAAGACACCACAAGAAAACATACAGAAGCAATCAGCCTTGTCCCATAAGGGCTCACAGAGACTGAACTACCAACCAAGTAGCATGCATGGAATGGACCTAGGTCCCCTCTACATATTTAACTTGGTTGTCATGTGGGACTCCTAACAACTGGAGCAGGGGCTGCTGTCTATGACTATGCTGACTGCCTTCTGACCCCATTTTCCTAATTGGGCTGACTTGTCTAGCCTCAGTAGGAGAAGATGTGCCTACTCTTACTGAAACTTGATATGCCACGGGAGGGTGATATCCATAGGAGGCCTCCCCTTCTCTGAGGAGAAAGCGGGGGATACATCAAGTGAGGTGAGCTGAGAGGCAGGGACTAGGAGGAGAGGAGGGAGAGGAAGCCATGATGGGGAAGTACAACAAATAAATTCATTAATGAAAAAAATTGGGCTTCCTAAGTTGTTCACTCTTTACTTAAGAAAATATTTCTCTATTCAACTCTAAATAGCTCTGTCTTCCTAAATTTTAATTCCTGTAAATTTCTATCATTTGTTTTAGTCATCTCTGCTTTATTGTATCCTGAATGAAGGCTGATCACTCTCATGCATAATTTTTGTTGTAAACAGAGTGATACTGAGAGATTCTGTAGAAAATAAATTTATAGAGGCTTTATAATATTTTCATTGACATTTATCTTCCTTAGGTAAATTTATATGAATCATGGGTTATTCTCCAAATCCTTGTGTGAGGCATATAATCGACACATTGTCCATGGCCCAATAGAATCCAAGCAAAGTGTTAGAGAACTGGTATCTTTGGGAGGTAGATCTTAGAAATATTATTTGATGTAATAATAATCATTTGTGTAATGCTTTGAAAGGTGTATAGAGAACTGGTGGGTACAGGAGGGGTAGAACCTTCCACAAAACTCTACTAACATGAAATAAGTTCATGGTACAGAGAAAAGCTTTGTAAATATGCACTGAAAGGCAAGATAAATGTAGAAAACCACACTAAGGTTTATAATTTATTTTATGTGTCTATGTGTGTATTTGTGTGACTGTCATCCATATGCATGAAGGTACCCATAGGGGTTAGAAGAAGGAATTGGATCCTTGGAACTAAGTTCCATTTGTGAGCCACTGATGTGGTTGCTTGGATCTGAATTTGGGTCCTTGAAAAAGCAGTGCACATTCTTACCCACTGAGCCATCTGTCTATCTTTTATAATTCTTGTATAATTTTGAATTAACCATAAGCACTATACATTCTTAAAAATCACAATACATGCTAAGTGTTCAGATAGGTGATATAAAACTCAAGATAAAGAATAAACACCTCCTGTATTAGCTAAACACAAGAGCATTGAGATATCTCTCTCCTTCTGTAATCTTGATTCTTTTAGTTGTCAGTGCCCGTGGAATAGAGTTTTAATCCAACACAATGTTTATCAGCATATATTCATTGGAATGTTAAGCAAAGATAAAACTAACTATAATAATGATATGCAGATTAAAATATGATGTATTGTATACACCAGCGCTTAAAGTAAGATTCCTTATCCAGACTTTACCAGGTGGGGTGTCATGAATCCTGCATATTAGCAGTGATAATCATTTATATAGTATGGAGAATTAAAATAACATAATGATTATAAACATACAATGGTTGGCAGAATACTTGAACCATGTGTAATTGCTCATTTTAGGCTGCTGAATAGAATAATTGTAGTTTTACTCTTTCATAATTTTTAAGTGGTACCCATGACCATTGATGTCTTTTTACAGGCACATTACATCATTTCCCTCTGATCTTACCACCAATATGGAGAGTTAGTCAGGGAAAGTTACAGGGAGATTGGAGGAAAAAGGAGGCCCTTGGGTTGGAGTCTGGTTAAAGTGTCTTTGCAAAAGAGAATCAAGAATTTCAGCACAGGTAGCAACTACTTAATGCTTGGCTCTTCTTTCTTCTCTCCTGAAAACCCGCAATTTTCTAGAAATATTACCAGACATCCTCTACACAGTCCTAATGGTATCTGATTTTACCTTAGCAGGTTTTAATGTCATCTAAGGTACCTCCAGAGTTACAGTATGATCTTAGTTATCAAATGAGGATGAAGAGAAAACAGGATGTTTCTTAGCAACATTTAGAGATATACAGCTAATGCTAAAACAATTAATTGTGATGTTCCCATGAAAAGATATACTTAGGCATGGCTCATATTCCATGAGAACTTTCTTACCCTTATCTCCTGTGCTTAAGATCTAATTTTAAAATATTTTTGAGAAACTCAGTGAATTCTCAGGTGTGCTTTGGTTCCTTATCTTGAGTGCCTTTCTTCTTATTTTTAATAACACTTTAACTCTGTTTCATGATTTTGTTGTTGTTGTTTTTTCGAGACAGGGTTTCTCTGTGTAGCCCTGGCTGTCCTGGAACTCACTCTGTAGACCAGGCTGGTCTCGAACTCAGAAATCCACCTGCCTCTGCCTCCCAAATGCTGGGACTAGAGGTGTGTGCCACCACCGCCTGGCTTATATGAGTCTTTTTTTTTTTTTCTTTTTTTTTTTTTTTGGCAGGGAGGGGGTGGTTTCAAGACAGGGTTTCTTTGTATACAAGCGCCTGGATGTCCTAGAACTCACTCTGTAGACCAGGCTGGCCTCGAACTCAGAAATCTACCTGCCTCTGCTTCCCCAGTGCTGGGATTAAAGGCATATGCCACCACCGGCTGTTGTTGTTGATGAATGTTGAAGCCATGGATCCTGGAATTAAGCTCCCAAAATATGTCTGAGTTAAGCTTCCTAAAATATCAAGGAAATTCTTTGTGCTACTTAAGGTAACAGCATAGAGTTGTGTCTTGGGGATGTCACTGCCCACAGATCCATTTCTAGTCTATCTAGTTAATTATTCAGCTGTGTTTTTTTTTTCAGGGCATACCCTGGCTTGCCTACATGCCAATTGTTTTATACTGGCCAGAATTAGATAATTCCTTTTAATTTCACTTTTTCATCTGTAAAATGAAAAGAGTAAAGTCATTTTATTGGTGGGATTATTGGAAGAATATATTCTTTCCATTAGGAAAATGCCCAGCACCTAGCCCTAGCCATGCTCAGCAAGTGCCAAGAATTTTGATCATGAATCCAGTTATTATTATGAACACATAAAACTTAATTGATCTAAAGTATTTTTCAAATGTATTTTTTCTTTCTTATAGAATAATTAGAATTTTCATGCCAACAGTGAATTAATCTGGTGTTTGATTTAACACTAAAATGTTATCTTGTTTCTCCAAAACAAATAATAGTTAATCAGAACAAACAAGGAAAAATATACTTTGACTATAAAATGAAAATAGGTTACAATAGTTATAGAAATTAATATATGTTGTTATATGTTAATACCAAGTAAGAATATTTCATAATTTCTTTATTATGATAAACATCAACATTTATAATTTCTTATTTTACTTAAAAATATATTTTAATAGAATATTTCAATAATTTTATTAAAAGTTATTCAACAATAATTTTAAGTTCTTTACATTTCTTTCACATCAAATATTTTCTGTTTGGCTCATATATACATATGTATATTTCATATAAACAGAAAACTTTGACTTTATACTTTTAATTTTTGTCCATTTTTCTTTTCTTTTCTTCTTTTTTTAGTTAATTAATTAATTATTTAATATCCCAAACGCTGCTCCCTCTTCTGGTCCCTCTGTCACAGAGTCCCTTCTTCATCTTCCTTCCCTTGGGTATCTCCTCAGGCTGGCACATCAAATCTCAGCCTGCTTTGGTATATCTTCTTCTACTGAGGCCAGAAAAGGTAGCCATGAAGACTAAGCTGACTGTCAGCTACGTACATGCCTGGGTCTAGTTTCAACCTGTGTATGTCCTTTGGTTGGTGGTTCAGACTTTGAAAGGTCCCCGAGAGAGAGATTTGTTGACTCTTTTGGTTTTCTAGTAGGGTTCCCATATACTTCAGGACCTTCAGTATTTTTCCTATCTCTTCCATAAGTGGCAGCCCAACCTCCACCTAATGTTTGTCTGTGAGTATCTGCATCTGTTTCAGTCTGCTGCTGGGTAGACACACTCAGAGGACAGTTATGCTAGGCGCCTCCTATCTGTAAGCATAACAGATTATCTTTAATAATGTCTGGGGTTGGGTACTTATGGGTTTCAAGTTGAGGTGGTGATTGGTAGGTCTTTCCTTATGTCTCTTCTCCATCCCTGAATTTCTTTTATACAGGATAAGTTTTGGGTCAAAAGTTTTGTGGGAAGGTTGGTGTCCTTATCACTCCATTGGTGATCTTGCCTGGCTACAGGAGGTGGCCTCTTCAGGTTCCATGTTCCTTCTGGTAGGCCTCTTGGCTAAGGTCACCGGCATTGACTTTTGGAAGCCTTTCCTAGCCCATTTCTAGGACTTCCTAGAGATCCTACCTTCTCCCCACCCATTGCAGCTGTAGATTTCCGTTCATTTCTCTGACCCTCCTGTGCCTCTCTCCTGTCTCTCCCTACACCTGATCCTGCCTCTCCATTCCCTTCCCTCTCCTTCTCTCACACTTTTCCCTTCCTTCTTCTACCTCTTATGACTATTTTTGTTTCCCTTTTTAAATGTGATTCAATTGTCCTTGATTGGGCCTTCTTTCTTGTTTAACTTCTTTGGGTCTATGGGGTGTATCATGGATATTGTGGATAATATTTGGTAATTCCATTCCCTTGCTTGCAAAATTCATGAGGTCCTTGTTATTAATAGATGAATAATATTCCACTGTGTAAATGTACCACATTTTTTTGTCTTGTCCCTGATTTTTGTGGGGTTGCTTTAAGTTTCTCTCCATTTAATTTAATGCTGGCTATAGTGTTGCTGTATATTGCTTTTCATTATGTTTAGATATATGCCTTGAATCCCTAATCTCCCAAAGACTTTTAACATGAAGGTGTATTGGATTTTGTCAAAGGCTTTTTCAGCATCTAATGAGATGCTCATGTGATTTTTGTCTTTTGGGTTGTTTATACAGTGGGTGAGGTTAATAAATTTTCATATATTGAACCATCCCTGCATTCCTGTAATGAAGCCTACTTGATCATGGTGAATGATATTTTTGATGTATTCTTGGATTTTTCTTGTAAGAATGTTATGGATAATTTTTGCATCTATTTTCATAAGTGAAATTGATCTGAAGTTCTCTTTCTTTGTTGAGTCTTTGTGGGGTTTAGGTATCAATGTGACTATGGCCTTATAGAATGAATCAGGTAGTATTCCTTCTGTTTCTGTTTTGTGAAAAAAATTGAGGAGTATTGCTATTAGCTCTTCTTTGAAAGTATGGTAGAATTCTATGCTAAAACCATCTGGCTCTGGGTTTTTTGGGTTTGGGAGATTTTTAATGATTGCTTCGATTTCCTTAGGCTTATGGGACAGTTTAGGTAGTTTACCTGATTTTGATTTAATTTTGGTATATCTTACATGGTACATGTTTAGAAATTTATCGATTTTGTTCAGATATTCCACTTTTATGGAGTTCAGGATTCTGAAGTAATACCTAGTGATTTTTTGGATTTCCTCAGTTTCTATTGTTATATTTTTCTTTTTCATTACTGATTGTAGTGGCTATTCCTGGTTGTCAACTTGACTACATCTGAAATGAATTACAATCCAGAATTAGAAGGCTCACCTGTGGCCCTAATCTGGAGGCTGAGAGATACAAGTTTCTGACCTGAATCTTGGCATGGAGACCTTGAGGAATAGTGGCTACGAATCCCATAGGATTAACATAGAAAGCTCTGAGTTCAAGGTCATCCGGGGTTAAAGGTGTGGTGGCACACACCTTTAACCTGGGCCACACTTTTTGCTGGAGACGAATATAAGGACATTGGAAGAAGGAAGGCTCTCTCTGCTTCGCCTGCTTGCCTTGTGGGACTGAGCAATTGCTGGATCCTTGGACTTCCATTCACAGCTGCTGCCGCGACTGTTGTTGGGAGTTGATTGTTGGGAGTTGGACTACAAACTGTAAGTCATCAATAAATCCCTTTACTACATAGAGACTAAGTTCTGTGACTCTAGAAGAACCCTAACTAAGACATATTGGTACCCAGAGTGGTTCTAGAGGAGCAGAAGTATAAGGATGAATCTTTTAAAATTCTGGAGGTGGCTTGAGGATCCATCAGCTCCATCAACTACTGAAACCTCTCCAAATTCTCACCCTCCTGGGCGCTCAGAGAATACTGGAGACTCGTGGTCACAACTATATTCCAAGCTCAAAGAAGCTAATGCCCTTGATTATCCTGATGAATTAGGGGATTCGGTGTACAAAGCTTTCCACAAGATGGGGAAGAAATCGGAAAATGATTTTGTTGGTTGGTTGCTCTTAGCATCTCAAGAAAAAATGATGAAGGAAAATAAGGAATTTCAAGAAAAAATGATGAAGGAAAATAAGGAGTTGTGTGATAAAATCGAAAGGCTCCAGATAAAAGTAAAGGATCTAAAAGTTGCTAAGTGTGTCCTTGAAGATAGTCTTCTCTCCAGCAGCCAGAGAGTTCAAGCTGCAGAAAATCAAACTGAAGCTCTCATTATAAGATTGGCTGAATTACAGCGAAAATTCAAGTCTCAGCCTGAGAGGGTGTCAGTGGTTAAAGTAAGGGCATTAGTTGGCAAAGAATGGGATCCTGTAACTTGGGATGGGGACGTGTGGGAAGACCCCATTGAAGCTGAGAATTTTGAACCTTCAGATTCTCAAGTGTTTGCCCCACCTGAGGAAGTAGTACCCTCAGCCCCACCCCTTGAATTAATGCCTTTCCCATACAAGGAAGTTAATTCCCCAGAGTCTGATAAGACAGCAGTGACTTTCACTGAAGAAAATGCCAGACTAGACAATATTGATGTTTCTCAAGGTCCACCAACAGTTTCTTCTAGACCTATAACCAGACTCAAGGGAAAACAAGCCCCTAAAGGGGAGGTAGAAAGTGTAGTCCGTGAGGAAATTCGATATACTACTAAGGAGCTTAATGAGCTTGCTAATTCATTCAAGCAGAAGTCTGGGGAATATGTGTGGGAGTGGATTTTAAGGGTGTGGGATAAGGGTGGAAGGAACATAAAACTAGAGCAGGCTGAATTTATTGACATGGGCCCTCTGAGTGTAGATTCTAGGTTTAATATGGAAGCTCGTACAGTTAAAGAAGGTGTCAGAAGTTTGTTTGAATGGTTGGCTGAAGCATTTATCAAAAGATGGCCTACTGAAAAGGAGTTAGAGGTACCTGATATCCCTTGGTTTAGTGTTGATGAAGGGATTTTAAGGCTTAGGGAAATTGCAATGCTAGAGTGGATACGTTGTATAAAACCTAATTCCCCACAATGGGAAGGTCCAGAAGATATGCCCTTCACCAGTCCTATAAGACGCAAACTGGTGAGAACGGCACCAGCACATTTGAAGGGTTTTGTTTTTTCTCTTTTCCTTGTGCCAGACCTTAGGGTTGGAGATGCTGCTGCTCAATTAGATGAATTAAATTCAATAGGTTTAACTGGGCCCCGAGGTAACAAGGGCCAGGTGGCAGCATTGAATCGCCAGAGACAAGGTGATCGTAGTTATTATAATGGACAGCGTAGACAAAACAATATTTATAATGATATAACCCGCAATGGTCAGCATAGGAGAGGTGAAATTTATAATGGCATGACTCGTTTGGACCTTTGGTCCTGGCTAATCAATCATGGTGTTTCCAGGCACGAAATAGATAGGAAGCCCACTGCATATCTGTTTGAGCTGTATAAGCAGAAAAATTCTCAAACAAAGGAAAGAAGGGCTACAGTGGATCGTGGCAAAAGGCAGTCTCGGCCAGTGAATCAATTTCCAGACTTGAGCCAGTTTGCAGATCCAGAACCCCTTGAATGAAGGGGTGGCCAGGTTCCTCTGAGGGAGGATCTTGATAAGATACCTAAAAGTTTTGCTGTTAATCTTTCTCCAGTTCTTCCCCAGAGGGACCTACGGCCTTTTACAAGAGTAACTGTACACTGGGGGAAAGGAAATAATCAGACTTTCCGGGGTCTATTGGACACTGGTTCTGAATTGACACTAATCCCAGGAGACCCCAAAAAACATTGTGGCCCTCCAGTTAAAGTAGGGGCTTATGGAGGACAGGTGATTAATGGAGTTTTGACTGATGTGCGACTCACAGTAGGTCCAGTAGGTCCCCGAACACATCCTGTGGTCATTTCTCCAGTTCCAGAATGTATAATTGGGATAGATATACTCCAAAATTGGCAGAATTCTCACATAGGTTCCCTGACCTGTGGAGTGAGGGCTATTATGGTTGGAAAGGCTA
>JADRCD010222662.1:0-13311 GCA_019843815.1 Montemys delectorum
CAGAGCTTCTGACCAATTGAGACTGAAAAATATGGTCCCTTGACTCCAGCTCAGATGGAGGCCTCGGACAACTGCTGGAGCTCCATCTCACACCTTCGATATAGGAACCAAAACCTAACGTCTTCTTTGGTCATTGTGAGTGAGTCAGCCAAGGCTTCCAGAGTTTCCTCGTTAAGGTCGGGGTCTGTCTCGAAGTGCTGGATTAGCTCCAGGAACTGCTCAAGGGTGAACCCAGAGTTGCTATCCATGAAGACAGACTCGGACTTGTCTCCATCCCAGTTACATCCATCCTGGCCACAGCTCACTTGAGTTCCGGTCTTCAGTTTCAGCAGTGCAGTTTCTGACTTAGCCTGCATTAGGTTCATTTTGGCCTTCCCAGAGTTAGGTCTTGGTAGATGCCATGTTACCATGCCAACACGTGTAAAGCCTGATGGAGACTGGGAAATGAGGGCTGCTGTGTACAACCCGATTGTCAGGGTTGGGAAACTGTAGCGTTCAACAGTGTACATGTCACACTTGAGAGTCATAGCAGTTCCTGAGAAGCAAAATCAGAAGACTGACTTCACACATACATCATTTTTGGAAAGAACCACGGAGTAAATACTTCAGTGGTTTGGAGTTAACGGCTAAATACTTTTGTCCTTGGGACTGTGCGACCTTTGCCTGGTCTCCAGCTCTCTGAGATCCTGTTCTTCAGACTATCCTCAGCAGTTCTAGCATTCCTCACTGGCTGGATGTTCCGCTGGTAGCCCAGCACTCAGGTTGTGAGAACAGTGCTGGAAAGTGAATCGACAGAGCCCATGCATTTGTGGAACACACAATTGTTGGGGACAATGATGCTAACTGAGAGGTCTGAGGTTGAGTAGGCAGCTGGCTAGTGGCTTCTTTGTGTGAAGTCCTGAAGCTTAAGGTGCCTCCATTTGATAAGCCTCTGGGACTGGTTGGTAAAAAAAAAAAAAAAAAAAAAAAAAAGTAGAAATAGAATTCCAACTTAGTCTCGTCTGCCTTTCAAGATACAAAATGGGATTTCCTGTTTGGGTTATAAAATATTTTCAAAATGGAAAACCTAACTGGCTCACTCCTAAAGGGTCTGGGAGTTGGTCTGCCCGTGTTTTTCTTCTGATTAGGTGTGAGAAGCAGCAGGTGTGGGCTGGCATCAAACATGGGTCTGAAGCTGGACACAGTCGAACATGCCAGTAATCCCAGCACTGAGAGGTTGAAGCAGGAGCACCTGTGAGTTTGAGACCAGCCTGGGCTAACTAGCAAGAGCCTCAAAACAAAAACAAAACTACCAGAGAATGGATGAAAACTCAAATAAGTGAATGGATACCTTGGCTTGAATTCTAGCTCTCCTACCTCCTAGATCTGTGACTGTGCAGTGCACTCTCCACTTTCATTGCGTATGCTACCACTACCACTGGAACAGGTATGGGAAGGGGGATTGGAGGAGTGCCACCCATGTGTACAGCTGTTGACATCCATGGGGGTTATGGGTGAAGAAACTCAGGTTAGGCACAAGGGACTGATTTACAAGTGATACAGTGCAGAGTTGAACAGTTATCCCTTAGCAATACTCTGACCCGGGACACTCTGCTAGTGAGACAAGCCCTTAGTTTGTTGAGAATGTGTAGCCCAGGCTGGCCATGACTTTTCAGCCCTTCTGCTTCTGACTCTCCTCCAGTCCTGGGATTATACCTGGGCACCAACATGACCAACTCAAGCAATACTTTTTAATTGCAATCCCTTGGTAGCATGTCATAACTACTTTTTAATCAGAAGAGATTTCTATGGAACTGTTGAGTTCAGTTTTCAACCTGCCCATTTGCCTGTAGCAAAAATGAAGACATAGGCTAGCATTTGCTGTTCTTGAAGAGGACCCGAATTGACTTCCTAGCACCATCATGGTGGCTCACAACCATCAGTAACCATTTGTCAGTTCTGGGGTACCTGATAACCTCTCCTGACCTCTTCAGGTTCCTACGTGCATGTGGTACACAAGCATACACTTAAGGCACATACACTAAAATAAATATTTAAAAAAAAAATGAAAATGCCCTGTCTCAAAAAACAAAAACAAAAACAAAAACCAAGAGAAGAAAAAAGGAAATGATTATTAATAAAAGTCAATAGGCTAGCAAGAGCCTAGCTTTTGGTGCGTTAATGAAGAAGTAACACAGCCCCCAGAAGGTGAGAATTAAACGAGACCTCCTAATGAAGATATCTAGTCTTCAGCAGGCATATAGCTTTTCTTGATCACTCTCTCCAGAGCTTCTCTGTTCCCTGACAATATCATGTTCATTTGGAGATGAAATAGATGCAAGCTAGTTGGTAGTGTTTCCTGTGAGTGGGGGATGAATATACAGCAAGCAACTGTCTGCAAAAGATGCAAATCAGACCAAGCTGGCAGATCTCTGCCTGGTACCCAGTCTTGGTTCAGCACCCTGTTCACTAATTTCAGAGTTGTTTTGTTTTACCCACAGACAAAGGTCAAAAATTATCCCATAAGTTAGAATTTCTCTAAATCTGGCTTCATCAACCCTCCAACAACTTGTACTAAGATTCAACACAAACCTCTCTTCTTAGCCAACTGGTTTCCTTGTTCGCTCCTATAAACATCCATCGCAGCCTTAGTAAAAACCCTCTTCCTCTCTCATTGACTTCTCTTTCCCTAGGACCCGAATCTTACTGATCCACGGGGATCACTCAGGTCCTCTCTTGCATTGAGTGTTTCTGATATCTGAATGAAGTTCTTTTGGCTCTTGCAAGTCCTGTGTAGTGTGAGTGAGTGAGTGTGTGTGTGTGTGTGTGTGGCCATGCATGAGCATAGATGCCACACCAGGACATTGGGTATCCTGTTTTATGACTCTCGGCTTTATTTCCTTGAGACAGGATTTCTTTCTGTACCTGGAGTTAGGCTAGGTCGGTATGCCCCAGTGATCCTATGCCCCCAACAAATACTGTTTTACAAGTGTTCACACAGGCAGGACTCAGGTTCTCATGCTTTCACAGTGAGCACTCTTACCCACTGAACTCTTTCCAGCCCTAGCTCCCACTCTTTGTACTATTTTCCCTTCCAAGTCCTGTATGATGGCAATAACAGTCATCTGAAAAGTAGAAACTTGGTTCTAGGTCTCATTGGCTGTATACCCCAGGTAAATACCTTCCTTGGCTTCCAATAATTCTGGAGTTGAGTAAGGAAACAAAAATTCCTTTAAATATGTCTAAGATTTACCTTTATGTGCCCTGTGAGAGACTGCATGGGTGTATGGGTATCACATGCATGCAGATCTCAGAGGCCAGAAGAGGGCATTAGATTTCCTGGGACTAGAGTTACATGTAAGTCATTTGGGCCCTGGGAACTGAACTCAGATCTTCTGGCAGCAAATGTTTTTAACCTGTGAGCCATCTCTCCAGCCCCTAAAATGTCACCTCTTCTTATTCTTCTTCCTCTTTCCCCTCCTTCTTTTGAAACAGGGTCTTTCTATCATGTAGACCTCGATGTCCTGGAACTTGCTATATAGATTCACAAAGACTTGCCTGCTAGAATTAAAGGTATGTGCCACCATGCTGGCTAACCCCCACCCCTTTCTTCCCCCCAGAGACAGGGTTTCTGTATGTAGACCAGACTGGCCTCAAACTCAGAGATCTGCTTGCCTCTGTCTCCCCAAGTGTTAGGATTAAATTAAAACCCTTTTTCTTTTTAAAGATTTATTTATTTGCATTTATGGCTACATGATAGAAGAAATCATCAGATGCCATTAAGGGGTGGTTGTGAGCCACCACATGGTTGCTGAGAATTGAACTCAGGACCTCTGGAAGAGTAGCCAGTGCTCTTAACCACTGAGCTATCTCTCCAGCCCTAAAATTATTTTTCTTAAGATCAAGTTCTGAGCAGTGATGGTCCAGGTCTTTAATCCTAGCACTCAGGAGGCAGAGACAGGTGATCTCTGTGAATTTGTGGCCAACCTGGTCTACAGAGAAGATCCAGACAGCCAGGGCTATACAGAGAAACTCTGCCTCAGAAAACAAAAAAAAAAAAAAAAAAGGAAGGAAGGAAGGAAGGAAGGAAAGTAAAAGATAAAGTTAGGGGCTCAGAGAGTAGTGTATATAAATTTTCACTTAACACACATTGAAACCTTTGTTAATCTCCATTACCCACAAGATGGAGTTGAGGCTAAGCATAGAGAGAGGCCTGATAAAGGAAAGCAAAGGGCTCTGTTTGAAGGAACTTGAGCACACTATCACTTGTGTCATTTACTGAATGAGGGGTCAGAATGACAGACCAGGGTCTCGTAGTGTCTCCCTACTCTGGCTGGGCCTACAGCCAGCTTCTTTCTCAGAACCCTATCTTGCTTCTGTTCCAGCACCCCACCATTCACACCTCTTTCCCAGGCACCATAGCTCATTCACCCATGCTCCTTCCACTTAGAAATGTGTTGGTACTGGATCAGGTAGTTCAAGTCTGTAAGCTCAGGAAAGAGAGCCACAAGTTCTCAAATTAACCTGTACAGAATGGGGGTGTAGCTCAGAGGTGGCCAGCTACAACAGCAGGCTTGATCTTGGTTGAACCCCACAATATTTCGAGTATTACTAGTCATACGATGCCTGTAGAGAGATCCTGTGTTTGTTCCTCCATCCTTCCCCTCCAATAACCTTGACTTCAGGTCCCTAAAGCCTTGTCAGGCTGCTGCAGATACTAGCAGGGAGCATGTTAAGAACACAGCATAGGGGGCTGGTGAGATGGCTCAGTGGGGAAGGTCCTGAGTTCAAATCCCAGCAACCACATGGTGGCCACCTGTAATGAGATCTGACGCCCTCTTCTGGTACCTCTGAAGACAGCTACAGTGTACTTACGTATAATAAATAAATGTTTAAAAAAAAAAAAAAAAAAAGAACACAGCATAGAAACCCTGACCAGTCCTGAGTGGTTTTTTTTTTTTTTTTTTTTTTTTTTTTTTTTTAGTTAGCTTGGATGCCAATCCCTATTCTGAACACCTGACCCACTGGTATTAATCTGTGCAACATCTCTGTTAGGTAGTTACTGTCACTCCTCCGGCTTATGTCATCTCTGGAATCCAGCAAAGAGGAGTCAAATGATTTGTCCAAGATAACACATAGGTGGAGAAGCGGGCTGAGGAATTCTGGCCTGAACAGTCCTTCCTCTTGTCACAGGCACAAGAAAGTACTGCTGGGAAGGCTCCCCATCTCTTTTTGCCAGCTGTGCCTAGCTCAATTAGCAGACATGCTGTCCCCATATGAGGGGGTGTGTGTGGGGGGGGGATGCTGACTGGACTGGGCTGCAGGTTTGATCAGTCTTTTGACCCTGACCAATAAAAGACTAGTCAGAGAAGCAACAGGAGGTGGAGTCTGACAGTGGATCTTCTCAGTCCTGAACCTCAATCAAGTTCGCTCGCTCACCTTCTAGGAAAGGGCAACCAGCGCCACCCTGACCGCGCTGGGGGCGCGTTTATGCAGCCTGAATGTAGACGTTTAAGGGCCGAAAGGTCGACTGTGGGGCTCAGGCAGCAAATTTAAGAGGTTCGGCCGAGCAGAGGCGATAGGGAAGACGGAGCGGCGCGCGCTGCGCCTGCAGAAACGGCGGCAGTATCCACGCCGCCACGAAACCCAGCGGCAGCTAGCGAGCGGGAGCTAGCCTGCTGGAGCAGAGCCAGGCCGCGCAGGCCGCGGGGCGGGGCGGGGCGGGGCGGGATCTGGCCACGCCCCCAGCTCATTTCCCTCTCCCGCCCAGAGCGCGAGTCACGTGGGCGCGGGCGCGTGGGCGGGGCGGCCCCTTGGGAGGAGGTTGGCTGAAGGCTGGGGGCCTCAAGTGCTCGGGGACCGGGAGGGAGAGAGAAGGCATGGAGGGGTGGGGGCCCGGGGGGAGCGGGGAGTGGAAGAAGGCATGAGGGCGGGGCCTGTCGCGGGGGCGGGGCCTGTTGCTAGGGCTGGCGCAGGAAACTGGGCTCAGGGGCCCGGCCTACTGGCTGCGGGCTCGGGCTGCTTGTTTACTCCTGGCGGGGGAGCAGTAACCCGGTGTTGGCGGAGAGGGGGTGGGAGAGCGAGCGCAAAAACGTGGCCCGGAGTGGCAGGCTGAGGGAGCGGAGCGGGCTGGGGGCCGGGGCTGCAGTGGGCCTGGAAAGGAGCTGGATGATCTGGCCCAGCGCAGGCTTCCAAGTTCCTAGTCGCTGCACAGCTCCTCCCCTGTGCGCCTTCCACCCTGCACAGGCACACACAGTACTGTGGTTGGTGAAAGGATGCATGCACAGCGTTTTTTAGGCCCTGAAATTCTTGGATCCTTTAGGGTAGGGACTATGGAGCGGTGTTTCCAGTGTTGCTGCTGGAAGAGGTGAACGCCCGCTGCGTGCTTGTTCCTGAGTGGGTCTCTGCCACATTTTTTTTTTTTTTAAGTCCAGGAACTGATTCATTTGCTCGTCCTCACGTAGTTCACAGGCTTGCATCTGGCCACAGACACACAAATAAGCCCTTCGGGGGTTGTTCTAGGCAGTTCAATCTCTTGCGCTTGGTTTTTCTAATTCGTAGGATGAGCTAGAGGGCTGCTCATACAACCTAAAGTGCTCCACAAATGAATTCGCAAAAATTAGCGAACACCGGGCAATACCTACCCCAATTGAGTTTCCATTCATCTGAAAAATACAAAGCATGGAGAAACTGTAGCATACACGGTATTTGCTAGTGTATCCATTACTACCGCGTAACCATTTTATAGCTGAGGACTTGAAGGACATAAAGACACTAGTCAGTCAGAAGTCACAAACATAAAGAAGCAAGGGAACAGGAGGCCTTTGAATCCTGCCCCCCACCCCAAAAAAGCGCTGACCCTATTGTGTGAGGACATGTGTTTTTCTGTCATTAGTGTCTCTGATTTGGAACATCACTCCTCTATTCCCCGGGGTTAGTTATTAAAGATGTATTATTATCTTAAATTGTGTGTATGCTTGCATAGGGGTATATGTGAGTGCAGGTTCCCGTGATGCTGTGATGACCAGTGGTGTTGGATCTCCTGAAGCTGGAGTTCTAGGCTGTAGTATGCTGCCCAGTGTGGATTTGGGGAACTGAACTCCAGTCGTCTGGAAGAGCAGCAAGCCCTCTTAACTCCTCAGCCAGCTCTCCCTGTGGTTTCATTTGGCTTCACGGATCATAGAATCCTATCCTTGCTGGGATCAGTGGTCCAGAGGGTGGGGCATTTTATCACCGCAGTCAATTACAGTCTTTCCCCGTGACCAACAAGAGGTAGTTGAGAGAGAAAAGGCTGTTTTCTGCTAGAGTTGTAAGTTGAAATGTCAACTGTGAGTTGGCTGTGAGTTGCCAACAAACTGTGTTCCCAAACCTATGAAGGAAGTCCTTTCGGGGGGAGGGGGGCTCTTTTGAGGTAGGGAAAATAAATGAAACTACTAAGATAGAGCAAACAGACATGAGAAATTTAGAAACTAAATCATTACAAATAGGTTTAAGCTTGGGTTCTCAAGGGCTGGGAATGGGTCTCGCTCCATGTTAGAGCTCTTGACCAGTGTGCACAAAGGCCCTGGCACTGTGGCCTGAAGTGTTTCTAGATTTCTCAGTTAAGCCAACAAGTCTGCTCTTTTTTTTGCTTAAGCTAGCATAAACCGAGTTCCTCTTACTTATCTCTAAAAAGAAGTCTGACTAATAAGTTTGGCACGGAGTTTATTTTTCCCTCCTAGAATAATGGAAGTTGGGTGCTGGCCACAACTATCACTTCTTAAGTGTTCTACTTCCCATAATGAGTCATGCCAAGTGTGTGTGTTCCATGGATGTGGGTTAGACAGCAAGTCCAATTTCTTCAGGAAGTATTATTGCAATTGCAAACAACACACACTTCGACAAGCACAAATGAAGGGTTAGACAGATAACATTTAACCTTGGGATACTGTAATTGTCTGCATTGTGAATAGAATATTGACTGAGATTCTAGCTTTTATAAAATTTATGTATTTTTTAAAAGATTTATTTATTTATTTTATGTATATGAGTACACAGACACACCAGAAAAGGGCATCAGATCCCGTTACAGATAGTTGTGAGCCACCATGTGGTTGCTGGGAATTGAACTCAGGACCTCTAGAAGAACCACTGAGCCATCTCTCCAGCCCAAATTTATGTATTTTTAAAGGATCTTGTTAAATAGATCAGGCTGACCTGGAATGCATAATCTTCTGCCTCAGCCTCCACACCTTGCTAAGACTGCTAAGGCCAAGTTTATTTACTTATTATATTTATCTTATTTTACTGGCACAGCCTCTCATGAATCTCAGGTTGACCTTGAACTGGATTCATGGCCAAGGATAATGACCTGCTTCCATTTCCCAAGTACACCACAGGTGATGTAGTGCTGGAGATCATCCAGGACCTCATGGATGATAGGCAAGTGCTCAGAGCTGTCTTCACTCTAAGGTTTGTGAGAGCTTACTTGGTTCTTAGTGATATGAAAGGAGAGAGAAGGCTGGCAAGATGGCTCAGTGGGTAAGAGCACTGACTGCTCTTCCAAAGGTCCTGAGTTCGGATCCCAGCAACCACATGGTGGCTCGCAACCACATGGTGGCTCACAACTACCTGTAATGAGTTCTGACGCCCTCTTCTGGTGCGTCTAAAGACAACTACAGTGAATTACGCTGGAGGGAGAGGGGCCGGAGTTCAATTCCCAGCAGCCACACACGATGGCTCACAACCATCTGTACAGCTACAGTGTACTCATACACATAAAGTAAAATAAAATAAATCTTTAAAAAAAAAGAAAGAAAGAAAGAAAGGAGAGAGAGATAGGAAGAGAGGGAGAGAGAGAGATGGAAGAGGAGGAAGGGTAGGAGAGAAAGAGAAGGAAGAACAGAGGAAGTTTGATAAGTTATTAGTTGGTCATAGCTGAAGAATAGATGGGGCAGGAACATTTGCAATCACTAAATCTTAGACACCAAGGGTCCCTGATGTCTGTCATGCTCCTTCTTGAATAATTCCAGTGATGAAGAACTGAGCAGATCACCAAGGACAAGGGTGTAGGTGATCCACAGAGAGCATGGGTGGATGGTCTTTTTGCATTTTGGTCAGCAATGGCCATTCTGAGGGGAGAGTGGGTTGTGTGTCCTCCTTGGAAACACATCAGGGATATCAGCACGGAAGTTTAGAAAGGAAAGTAATGCTGAAATGAGGTGGCTAGCAATTACTAGCACTTGTGGCTCCTGCAGAAGACAGCGGTTCTGTTTCTGGTACCTATGTGTTGATTCATAACCTCAGTTCCAGAGGATCTGACACATGTGGTACACAGACACACAGACAGGCAAAATGGTCATACGCATAAAATAAAACAAAGAAATCTAAAATTAGTGAGTCCATTTAAACACTTGAGATGGCCCTGTCTACTCCTTGACTCCTCTGGGGGAGGAGTCTCTCTATCTGGTGAGTGCTGGCTGCAAGGTCCTCTGCAGAGCTTGTCTGCAGCAGTCTGGTTGTCCCTGGAGAAGAGAGAGAAAAGCAAGGCGGAAGACATTAGAAAAAGGGGAGAAAGAGAAGCAGGGAGAAACAGCAGATGTGGGAGTTTAATTCTGAGGAGAGGAATTTGGAAAGACAAGTTTTGGAAACGTTGTGTGTTGTGCAATAGAATTCCTCCTTGGCTTCTTCTGTTCAAAGAGTCAACAGAGAGGCTGGCGATTCGACTCACATGGTGGAGTGCCTGCCTGATAGGCATTAAGCTCCCGGTTCTAGCTCTAGGACCCCATAAGCCAGGTATGCTGCTGCCTGCCTGCAATCCCAGCGTTCTGGAAAGTGGAGGCAGGCAGTACAGAAGTTCAAGACCACCAAAGAAATCTGAAGAGCAACCACGACAATACATGAGACTTTTGTATGACAAAGCAGGTAGGCATGAGAAAGGGTGGCAAGATGGATCATTAAACAGAAGTACTTGCCCAGAAAGCCTGAAAACCTGAGGACAATCCAGGAACCCCATGGTGAGAGGAGAGAACTGATTTTTGAGGGTAGTTCTCTCACCTGCACACTCATGTGGTGCCACTTGCATGCATGTGTGCAAGTGCTCGCACACGTACGTGCACACACACACACACACACAGATACGCACTAATAAACAAAATTTAAGAAGAGAATGCAATAACATCACATAGTCTTTTAAAGAAAGCCTCACATATTTTTATTGAACCAACCAACTAGAACAGATCAAACAGAAAGAAATGCCAGATTCCCAAATATGTCAACTGTTGGGGCAGTGGTAACATTTTTAGTGTGATGAGGTGAGTCATAACTGGTAAATCTTGATTATTTTCGCCAGCTTATAGTAAGTCCTTATAGACCTCATTTGCTTTCCCAGTGTCTCCTCTTGGAAATGTACCTGGTTTTATTGTGAGTTTTCATCTGAATCCACTGGGGAATCAGGCAGTTTGCTTTTGTGTCTTGGCACGAATCAATCAGTCCTTTGACTCAGAAACTCTTGTGAGAGAAACCTGCAAGTCTAGTGGAGTCAGACACATATCATGATGGTGGAGAAAATGAAGAATAGTAAAGTGCTCTTAACTGCCAACTCCAGCTCGAGAAGGTGAGGTTTTCTGTGCCTGGAGAATTGAGCTGTGAAGAAACACCATGACCAAGGCAACTCTTCAAAAGGACAACATTTAATTGGGGCTGGTTTACAGTTCAGAGGTTCCATCCATTATCATCACGGTGGAAAGCACAGCAGTGTACAGGCAGGAATAGTGCTGGAGAAGGAGCTGAGAGTTCTATATCTGGATCCGAAGGCAGCCAGGAGGGGCATTGAGGTCTTAAATATGCTCAAGCTATGCCCACCTACACAGTGTCAAACTTTCTCTTACAAGACCACACCCACTCCCACAAGGCCACCCCTCTTAATAGTGCCACTCCCTACGAGCCAAGCATTCAAGCACATGAGTCTATGGGGGCTGGGGGTGATACCTGCTCAAACCACCACATTCTACACCCTGGCCTCTATAGGCTTGTAGCCATGACATACTGAAAAATGCATTTAGTCTAATGTCAAAAGTCTCTACAGTCTGCCACAGTTTCAACAATCTTTAAACGTTCAAAGTTCAAAGTCTTTTCTGACAGTCATGTAATCTTTTAACTGTAATACCCTAAAAAAAAAAATCAAAATCAAAAAGCAGATCACATACTTCCAACATATAATGGCACAAGATATCTATTACCACTATAAAATATAGGGAAGGGAGCACAGGGAGGAAATACTGGAGCAAAGCAAGACCGAAAACCAGCTGAACAAACGCTAAATTCTGCATCTCCATGTCTGATGTCAAAATGCTCTTCAGATCTCCAACTCCTTTCAGCTTTGTTGACTGCAACACACTTCTTTCTCTTGAACTGGTTCAGTTCTCATTTAGCAGCTTTCCTTGATAGGAATCATACAACTCTGGCATCTCCAACATCTTGGGGCCTCCAAGATAAGCCAGGCTTTGACTTCACTGCTTCATACAGTGGCCTCTCTGGGACTCTATGAAGGGACACCCCTTGACACATGCCAGACATCAGCAATGTTCCTTAGTTTCAGAGAGAGATTCTATAACCTCTTTCTTCTGTTCTTGACTCTAAATCCAGAATCACATGGCCAAAGCTTCCAAATTCTGCTGTTTGTTGGGGCTAGAACATGACCTTCTTGTTCAATTACGTCTTCACCAGCTTTCTGTTTTCGATGGTTAGCTTCACTGCCTATGTTTGGCCTTTCTGGAACCTACTCTGTAGACCAGGCTGGCCTTGAACTCAGAGATCTGCATGACTCTGTCTCCTGAGTGCTGAGTTTAAGGGCCTGGACCTAAGCATTTCTTTAATTCCCTTTCACAAGATGGAAGTTTAGCTGGGCAGGATCTTGCCCTGATGTCACTACTCCCTTTTCCACTTAATATCTTTAGTTTGTCCATCTCCTTGAGCCCAGGATTTAGCTCCATTTCACTTCCTGGTGCTTCTTTAATCCTTGAACTATACATTTTGTGTTTTCCTTGCTCAGCTTATTCGATTTAATCAACCTGTTCTTCACAAGAGTGAACCACAGGAAAGACTCTATACTAGGTTGTTTTGAGATTTCTTTTGCCAATGCAATTAATCTAAATATCTTTACCTTAGCCTCAGGCAGACTCTTTGGACAAGAGCAAAAAGTGGCCACATTCTTTACCACAGTATCACAAGAATAATCTCTAGGCAACATACTAACGTTCTTTTCTTCTGAAAACCTTTTTAGCCAGGCCTCCATAGTTCAAATCACTCTCAGCCCCACTATCTTCCATGTTCCTATTAGGATGGCCCATTGAGTCCCACTTAAAGCACTCACTGCTTTCCTAATCTAAAGTTCCCAAATCCGCATTCCTCCAAACAAGATCATGGTCAGGCCCATCGCAGCAGTACCCCAGTCCCTAGTACCAACTTCTATCTTAGAGTTTCCATTGCTATGAAGCGACACCATGACCATAGGTTTGAATAGGGCCATACCTATTCAAACCACCACACATACCAAGACACATAGAAGACATTAAGAACTTGAAGTTACCAAGTGGTGATTTGCTTGTTGGAAATGGGTTAGTTGATGCCAAAGTAAATGATGATAGTCATTTCCCCAGCTTTTAGTATTTGTTGTAAATAAGGCTGAGTGAGCATTAGAAGTTGCCTTTGGGCGATTAGTTTTGGTCATGAGGTAAGTCATAGATGCTACAGTGGGAAATACAAGAGCAATAACACCTTAAAACTATCTGAAGTGGATTAAGTCCTCGTCCTCACCCTGAAGTGCTAAAGGAGAGAATGATTTGCTACTGGACACTTCTCTTGTTTCCCAGGAGGCACCATTGTGCTGTGAGAGAGGGGGTTGGGATTTGGTAAATCAGCAGTTTATAAGGGCAAACACTGTGAGATGGACCGTGCCTGAGACAAGCTTTGGAAAATCAGAGTACTCCCAAGTGGATAATACAAATGGGTAACTGAACAGGACTTTAATAATTCATAGGGTCTCTATCACAATGAATTAAAAGGTTTACTAAAGCAGGATATCATCTGATGTTTAATGAATTGCAACTTTGAGAGTGAGAGAATCGGTGCAGTATAGATAGCTATGTTAGGAGGCTAAGACTTAGAGTTCTGGGAACATGTTTGACTCTTCAAAACAAACAGGCTAGAGTGATGACACAGTGGTTAAGAGTGCTTATTTCTTTTCCAGAGGACATGAATTTAGTTCTCAACCTCTGTATAGGGCAGCTCTCAACCACCAGTGACTAATGTTCTAGTGGATCTGCTGCCCTCTTCTGGCCTCTGATGATACTG
>JADRCD010222663.1:0-18836 GCA_019843815.1 Montemys delectorum
GTTAGAAAATAAGAAGTTCTCAACAAATAATTTAAGGAGACTATATTTACATGTAAAGGGTTAAATTAAATGCACATTTATAAAGCTGGATAAAATTTATAAGATTTGACATACTAAAACTGTTAGAAGTAATTATTTTCAAATATTTGCTTCTCAGTATTGAACATGGAGTAAGCATGGCAACCAGTGAATTATAAAGGCATCATGGAGAGGGATTTGAAAGTGGAATAATAAGATACAGATGATAAAAGGTAAAATACATGTTTGTGCTGCCCTTCAATCACTTGGGATTGGAACTGTCTGACTAATGAGGAACTTTGCATATTAAACCCCAAGAGCCATGGAGGTCACATGTAATCTAATGGTGACCATCTACTTATGAGATTTGCACAGGTAGTAGGAAGCTTCCTGACCCTGGTCTTAGGAATCACCATTTCTCCACAGGGGTCATCTTGCCTCCCCAACTTCTGTGTTCCTCAGAACAACATTTCCATATTTTCCTTAAAATCTAGAGAAGAACTGAATGTCATTCTTTAATTTTGAAGCCCAGGTAATCTTAAGTCTCCTTTAGTTATCTTTAGTACTACTGGCAGGAGATAATCTATAGGTCCATTCAAGGATGTGTGGGATAAAAAAATGTCAGATAGCTGCAGAATTTTCAGTAATTTTTCATGCTTGCATCTGCTCATATACCAAAATTTGAGTAGCTTCCATTCTGGTAATTTCTTACACTAATTCTAAATGTCATTGCCAATCTACTCTTCCTATTTTGTGAAGATTTTCCTAGGATTAACTGAATTTTAAATCATTTGATGATGGGCAAATTTATATAGAGAGTGATAGCTAATATTTTATCTATTGACTCAGGAAAAATTTAGGCAAAAATCTTAGCTGACATTTTCTTTTGTGCTATAAATAAAAGCTTAATGCAAGATTCATCATTATCACTTTTTTCTTTAATTTTTTATTTGTTTTATTTATTTACACTTCAAATGTTGTCTCACTTCTCAATCTCTCCTCTGCAAACCCACTATCCCTCCCCTCTTTTCTTTTGCCTCTATGAATGTGCTCCTTAAACTACTCAACCACTCCTTTCTAATATTCCCTTGTGCTGGGGCATCAACCCTCTGCTGGACCAAGGGCCACCCCTTCCATTGATGCCAGATAAAGCAATCCTCTGTTACATATATAAATGCAGCCATGGATTCTTGCATGTATATATTCTTTGGTTGGTAGTTTAGTCTTTGGGAGCTCTGTATGGTCTGGTTGATATTGTTCCTTCTATAGGGTTGCAATTCTGTTCTGTTCCTTCATTCCTTCCCCTATCTTTGAGTTCCTGGGTGTGAGTATCTGCATCTGTATTAGTTAGAGGCTGGCAGAGCCTTACATGGGACAGCCATAGATGCCAGGGAAGTGAGAGGCTCCCAGGACCCAACAGGGATGACATTAGTTGAATAACCAACAAAGGAGAGATAGAATCTGTAGAGACCACCTCCAGCAGACTGGCATGGTCCCCGGTTGTGAGATGGGGCCACATACCCTTCTCAAAACTTTTTAACCCAGAATTGTTCCTGTGTAAAGGAAATGCAGGGACAAAAAATGGAGCAGAGAATGAAGAACAGGCCATCCAGAGACTGCCCTACCTAGGAATCTATCCCATCTGCAGACACCAAACCCAGACACTGTTGCTGATGCCAAGAGGGGCTTGCTGACAGGAGCCTGGTATGGCTACCCTCTGAGAGGCTCTTCCAGCACATGATTTAACTGTTTTGATATTTAAATTTTAAAAATAAGAACTCAAATAGAGACATTACAGTAATATCTGCATATGTCCATAATAGGGCAATCAGATAGTTTTGCCACCTGATCTAATTCTTCTGTAAAAACGCAACAAATCTATTAGTTTAATTTTTCCTTTATGTTTCAATCCATGTTTTTCTTTTTTAAATAAAAACACATAGTACAATTTAATTATTCTTAATATAGTTTTATAAATAATTCTACAGATTTCACATTTTTGAGTATATACATATTAATACCATCATATAAATATCTTATTGGAGAGAAAAATATAAATAATTTTTATGTACATAAAGCACTGGCATAAATCAAGTTAATATTAATGATATAGAGATGAATATATTACTAAGATCAATGAGAATTGGCATAGAATGCAAATAGAATTTTGAAAAGAAAAACAAAGATATTGCTCACAGATTTAAAAATTAAGTACACTAAAAATCTTAGAAGAATAATGAATAGCAACTTTTGCATTCCATTGAAGAAATAAAAAAAATGCATGATTCACCTATAAATTACAGAAGTAAATGTGTATCATTTCCTTCTAGTAACATTTAATGATAATATTCAACATATTTTAATTTAATGGTTAGTGATGAAAATTTTATTTTTCACTATTTTTAAATAGTTTAAATATTTTATTATATAATTGCATTATTTTTATAAAATTAAAGTTTATTATGCTATAGATTCGTACAATTAAATTAAGTATGTCTTAAAACTATTATTTTATGTTGACATGGCAACTATAGTTCTTATAACTAGTCATCATTCTGACTAAATGAGAGAATAGTAACACCAATGTTTATTGAATTGTGTGCTTTTCTTGTTTTCTGTGTGCAATATAGTCAATGACAATTCTAATACATTATTCTTCATTGAATTCTGATATTATTCAAGAGATTATCTATTTTTATTGTTTTAATTATTATTTTTGAGGTTGTAATATGCATAAAACATTTATCTCTTCCTTATTCTTCTTCCCATATACTGTCCCTGTTCTTCAAATTAAGTCCTAATTTTTTATTAATTGTTTTTGTATACCTATATGTACATATTCATATGTATATACATATTCTTAAATATAACTTATCCAGTTCATATAATATTACTTGTGAGGTTTTTTTTAGGAGTCACATTTTGGCATTGGACAACCAATTGGTGCACTCTTAGAGGGGAAGATTATATCTCTTACTCTAAGGTTTTCCAAGCTGACAAAAGTACTCCGTGTAGGATTTCTTTCACATCATGTCTTCAAAAACCAATCACTTCTCTTGTGTGCTGTATTGTCGAAAGTGGTCTGATTATGTTTATGCATAAATAGTGAACAATCAGCAAACTGAATAGCTATTACATCCAAAATATTGTTTGTTGAAGGTTTTGATTTTGTTTTCCCATTCTCTTCCTCTCAACTTTAAATAATATTCTATAATTGCTTTCTGTTGTACAATTTAAAGAAGGACACATTTGACACAGTTGAAAACTATTAAGTTGTTTACAAGCTGGACACTGAAGCCAGATTTAGACGTATGAAACATAAAATATGGACTAAGGATACATTTTCCTTAGATTTAGTATGGTTTTCATATTCCTATTGTTTGGGACAATTTTTTAATTTTAAATTATGTATGGCTTTCTTTTATTCTTGTTTGGTTGTACAATATATGAAAAGGCATCCACTACGTAAAGTACTGAAAGTACAGAGGAGGGTACAAAGACCAGAAATAGAAGGCAAAGGATGGCTATGGAAAAATGGGAGCAAGGTCAGAGTGACCTTGTACATTTGCTTTTGTAATCAATCACTTGTATTTCTCCATTCAGACTCTAACAAACCATGGAAATAGAAAACCAGACAAGAGTTATAGAATTCTTTCTCTTGGGACTCTCAGAGGATCCAGAACTTCAGCCCATTCTCTTTGGACTGTTTCTGCTTATGTACCTAGTGACAGTTTCTGGGAACCTGCTCATCATCCTGGCCATTGTCTCTGACTCTCACCTCCACACTCCAATGTACTTCTTCCTCTCAAACCTGTCCTTCACTGACATCTGCTTCAGCACCACCACTGTTCCTAAGATGCTGATAAACCTTCAGAAACAGAGTAAAGCCATCAGTTACACAGGCTGCATTACCCAGCTCAGCTTTGTCTTACTTTTTGCTGGAATGGAAAACTTTCTTCTTGCAGCAATGGCTTATGACCGTTATGTGGCCATCTGCAATCCCCTTCGTTACACAGCCATCATGAAACTCCACTTGTGCTTTGTGATGATATTATTGTCTTTATACATTAGCATTATGGATGCCCTTCTACATGGCTTAATGACAGTGCGTCTTTCTTTCTGTGCATTTCTTGAAATTCCCCACTTTTTCTGTGAACTTTATCAGGTCATTAAGCTTGCATGTTCTGACACTCTCATCAATAATATTCTGATATATGCAATGAGTAGTGCATTAGGTGGCATGTCCCTAGTAGGGATTGTTTTCTCTTACTTTAAAATTATCTCTTCCATCCTCAGAATGCCATCATCAGGAGGTAAGCATAAGGCTTTTTCAACATGTGGGTCTCATCTTTCAGTTGTTTCCTTGTTCTACGGGACAGCTTTTGGGGTATACATTAGTTCTGCATTTACAGAATCATACAGGAAGACTTCTGTAGCATCATTGATGTATACTGTGCTTCCTCCTATGCTGAACCCATTTATCTATAGTCTAAGGAACAAAGATATGAAGAAAGCTTTGAGAAAAATCATCTAAACACCTATTTTCTTTTTTTTTAATTGTTCTTTTAATTATTTTTTCTTTTTTCTTTTTAATTATTATTTTCTTTATTTACATTTCAAATATTTTGCCCTTTACAGTTCTCCCCTTCAGATCACCCTATCCCATTTTCCTCCCCCTTCCTCTATGAGAGTGTTCCCCTACATACCTATCCACTCCCATCTTTCCGCTGTGGAATTCCCCTACATTGGGCTATTGAAAACCCTCAGGCACAAGGGCCTCGCTTAGACTAATGTCTAATAAGGCTTTCTGCCACATATGCAACCAGAATCATGAGTCCCTCCTTGCGTACTCCTTGGTTGATAATCCTGTCCCTGAGAGCTCTGGGGGGCCTGGCCAGTTGAAACTGTTGCTCCCTCCATGGGGCTGCAAACCCCCTCACCTCTTTCAGTCTCTTCTCCAACTCCTCCATTGAGGACCCTACAATCAGTCCAATTGTTGGCTGCAATCAACTGCCTTTTTATTTGTCTCCTGAGATGCTCTACTAGAACATCTGTTTTCTTAATATTACATTGTTATTTTCAATGTAGCCTTCTGAGCTGTCTCATGGATCACTGGATGAATAAAATGGAAGCCCTTGCATTTGCATTTGCATCCCTTAGAATAGTGACTAGATACCATAAAGCTAAAAACTATTATTCTTGTATAGGAAAATATGTTGGTCTTCTGTGGTTTGTGGAGATTTAGAATTCCTTTGTGAAATTTTTGAAATTAATTTGCTGGACAGTGTCCATAGAAACCGACTCTGAAAAAATTACTATAGAAATAATTATCTGAAGCTGCTAACTCACATTATGTACAGTATTATGTAAAAAGAGAACAAATAAGCTAAGTGAATATTTCAGTAGTCAGAGCCTACTGCCTACTCATGGATATTGCAATGAGTATGGTATTTTTTTCTGATACTTACGACATCATCCTGATATTTATGTCATTATCCTGAATCCATTCTTATGGAATTATTCTGAAATTTATGGAATTAAGCTTTATGATATTATGTCATAAAGTTTTATTTTTAACACCTAATTCGATTTGAATTTTCCCACTGAAGTTAAACTTTTGAATTATCTGTAGATGTATCTGCTGAACTCAGAGAAAGAATGTAAGCTACAAATTTTGTGAGTCCATGATGAAAACAGAAGGTTCTTTATTGGCTGTTTCTTCTTCTCCAGCAATATTCTCTTACATTCCCCATCCATGAAAGTAGTCTATATTATGAATTACACTTACTGATAGTAGAATAAAGTTCTGAGTATCTCTGAAAAGATAGCAGTTACTTACAAGTTCTATGAGAGCACAAATAGGACAATGGGGAACAAGAAGACTTATCTGAGGACCCTGGTAAAGGACCTCCTATTTCACCTAAACCAGTATAACTACTGAATACATTCTATATATTTATTCTTATATGGACATAGAAGTGTAACTCTCACCCATTATATAAGAAACATCTTTTTTTGTAGCAGATTAGATCATTAGAGAAAGACACAACTACTCAAAATGAAAGAACCACTTGCTATGTGATACAAAAATCTCGATTGATACATACAAAGCACAATCCTGACATAGAAGGCTCTGGAACCATCATGGAAAAGGGAGAGAGTGAAATTTGGAAGAAGGAGATAATTAGGCATCTGCTACATCATTATGTCTCCTGTGTATGACAGGGGAGCTTCTCTCATGAAATGTCAATAGTGTTTTCACCTAAACAAGGCCTGAAAAATAATAATACAAATTAACATGCAAATACATATGTGGTTCTTTTAAGGCTCAATTTCTAGATGAAGCACTACAGGAAATTAATCTCAGCTTAGAGAGAGAACATCATTCTCATGCACGAATGAAAATCTTCATAGGTGATCAAGGCATCAGGCTTAATGTATGTACCTTTGAACAACAAATACCAAAGTTACACACACACACACACACACACACACACACACACACACATACGTATCTTGAAATTTCCCACTATGTCTGTGAGCTTGGTCAGGTTATCAAGCTTGCATGTTCTTATACTTTCATCAATAACAAACAAGTGCTTTTGGTGGTATACCCATATTAGAGGTTGTTTTCTCTTACTTTAAAATTATCTCTTCCATTCTTAGGATACCACCATCAGGCAGTAGGTATAAAGCTTTATCAACATGTGGGTCATATATATTTATGTGTGTGTGTGTGTGTATGTGTGTGTATAAAACATCTTTTTAATAATTAAACAAGGCCATACATTTAAAAAGCAGTAGGAGATACAGAGAAGAATTCTAAGGGAGGAGAAGGGGAGAATGGTATAAGTACACACTAATCTTATGTAATATTTTCAAAAAACAAAATATATTAGAATGTTGTTATTTGATTAAGATAGCAATTGAGAGTAAATTGAAGTCCAGGGAGGCACATCTACATGTATCCTAGTCAGGTTCCTGTATTCTTCCTTTTGTTAGATTCTTTCTTTCTTTCTTTTCAAAAGGATTATATACATATACATATATACACATATATGTGTGTGTATATGTATATATGTATGTATATATGATATATATATGTATAATTATATATATATATATATTATATAATGAATATATTCTAGTTGTCTTCAGACACTCCAGAAGAGGGCATCAGATCCCATTACAGATGATTGTGAGCCACCATGTGGTTGCTGGGGATTGAACTCATTACCTCTGGAAGAGCATTCAGTGCTCTTAATCTCTGAGCCATCTCTCCACTGCAGATACCTCATCTGTTGCTAGTGTAACAGATATTACATCTTCTTGAGTACTGTTCATTTAACTTCTTCATTAAGAGAAACTATGTTCTTTAAAGATCATCTAGAATTACCTTTTTGCATATCATCATCCATAATCTTGTATGTACTCATTTGTAAACAAATTCCTGGTCAGATAGATGAGGTTATCAGGAGTTATTAGATAGCATCAATATAGTTCATGATGAATACTCAGTCCATGAAACACCCATAGTCTTTTTAGACTATTTGTATTTGTATTTGTTGTATCCAGAAAGATTGTCAGTGTTTTAGAATGGTCCTACTTGGTGCATATTTCTGGTAAGTTCATAGGTTATGGCAACATAAACATTCTGGTGATAAATTTGGGAATATTGAAACTACTACTATAATCACATACTATGTGATTTCTATTGCAATTACCCTGTGTAATAGCTTTTGGAAGGAAACAAGGCACAATCACTATATAATTATAAAAAATAAAATATAGTAGCATCAAAATCCAAATTCATTTGATTCTTTGGGCATAAATCACTTTTCTATAACATACTTATTTATACTTTTGCTTCATAAATTACCTTTGTTGGGTATAGTTTTAACAGCATTTATTGCTCTGTGCAAATCTATTAACAAATCTTATAGACATTATCTAGACACCTGGCTAATGTTGATGTCATGTCATTTCTTACTTATTATAAGTAAATAATTTTCCCTTCCTCCTTGACTCATTTATGGGTTACTCATTCCTATTATATGGATTCCAGAAAATGAAAAATGTTTTAATAAAAATATTGAGAACCTCAATAAAATTAAAGAAAGTTTTGTATGAATACATTTAAATTTTTAAATGAAAATATACAGAAATAAAAGAAAATGTACAAATAAAACCTGCATTTAGATTTAGGATTTTCAGAAATATTGAGATTTATCAGAGTCATAGCTGTTTCAATAAGGTTTTAGAATTGTCTCTTCAGGGTAGTTATTAAACTGGCATACCCTTGATAGATGAACTCTGACACAATAAGCACCATCCAGAATTCTGTTTCATAGTTATAATTTAACTATTGTGTAACTCTTACACTACATTACTATGATATTGGAGAAGACAAAAGAAAGTGGAGGAACATGTAGAATACTTGAAATGATGATGTATATGATATATGCATGTATGGAAATATTATGAACAGTTGAGTAATCTATACAATTTTGGGGTTTTAATAATGTGATTAGTAAAATATATTAGTACAATTTAATAATAAGACAATATTTAAAATTATCTGAGTAATATTGATGAAAACAGGAGAGTTTAAAATGCATAAACTCTTGGTTGGTGTTATGTGAAGACACATTAAAAGCAAATTATGAGACCTTTGGATGTTCAGCATTCTATGAAAATATCTTTTAAGAATTGTAAATATTAGCATTCATTTTGTATATACTCATTTGTATATGTATCTGTACATTTATATCTATGTGTACATATATGAATTTTGTTCTATGTATAGTATAAAAGCCCTTCTATTTCTTTTTTATTCTTTAATTTGTTTTTACAGTCCAGTCTTTATCCCAATCCCAGTCTGCACCCTCACTTCTCCGCATCCCATATCTCCTCATCCTCTTTCAAAGAGGATGTCCCTTCATACCACCCCCAACTACCACCCACAAGACTTTAATATTCCCTGGGGCCTCAAGCTTCTTGAGGGTTAAGTGCATCAATAACTGAGACCAGACCAGGCAGTACCCTGCTGTATAGGTGTTGGGGGCCTCAAATCAGCCGTTGTATGCAGCTAGGTAGGTGGCTCAGTGTCTGATAGATATCAGGGGTCCAGGTCAATTGAGACTGCTGGTCTTCTCATGGGGTTGCTCTCCTCCTCAGCTTCTTCCAGGTCTTCCCCATTCAACCACAGGGGTCCCTGGCTTCTGTTCATTGGTTGGGTGCTAGAATCTGCATCTGACTCCTATAGCTGCTTGCTGGGCCTCTAGGAGGGTGGCCATGCTAGACTGCTGTCTTCAAGCACATCACAGCATCAGTAATAGTGTCAGGTCCCAGAACTTCCCCTTGAGCTGAATTCCAATTTGGGCCTGTCACTGTCCTTTCCCTCATGCTCTTCTCCATTTTTCTCTCTACAGTTCCTTTAGACAGGAACAATTGTGGGTCAGAGATTTTGACTGTGGGATGGCAACCCAATCCCTCTACTTGATATCTTGTTCCTCCACTGAAGGTGAACTCTACAAGTTCCCCTCCCCATTGTAGAGCATATCATCCAAGTTCCCTCCCTTTGAGTCCTGAGAGTCTTTCATCTCCCTGGTGTCAGGTACATTCTAGAGGGTTCGTCTACTTCCTACATTCCAAGGTTGTCTGTTTCCTTTCTTTCTGCTGGTTCTCAGGGCTTCAGTCCAGTTTTCCCCACAATATCTGATCATGTTCCCCTTCCCCTAACTGTCACCTCTCCCCCACCCATATCCTCACTCCCTCTGCCCTCCTTTGATTGTTTTCTTCTTCTTCCCAAGTGGGATTGAGGCAACATCACTTAGGCCCTTTGGCTTATTAACCTTTTTGAGTTCTGTGTATTTTATCCTGGGTCTGTTGTTATTTTTTTTTTTTTTTGGTGAATATCCAGTTATTAGTGAGTATATACCATGCATGTCCTTTTGGGTCTAAGTTATCTCACTTGAGATATTTCTGTTTTTGGTATTTTTTTTTTGAGACAGGGTTTCTCTATGTAGCCCTGGCTGTCCTGGAACTCACTCTGTAGACCAGGCTGGCCTAGAACTCAGAAATCAGCCTGCCTCTGCCTACCAAGTGCTGTGATTAAAGGTGTGCACCTCCACCAACTGGCTTTCGGAATATTTTCTTGTTCTATCCATTTGTTTGCAAAACTAATGATGTCAATGTTCTTAATATTTGAGTAGTATTCCACCATGTAAAGGACCCACATTTTCTGTATCCATTCTTTCATTATGGGACATCTAGGTTGTTTTCAGCTTCTGGTTATCAAATAAGGCCACTATGAATACAATGGAATATGTGCCCCTTTGGTACAGTGTGGCATCTTTTGGGTATATGCCTAACAGTGGTATAGCTGGGTCTTCAGGTAGATCTATTTCCAATTCTCTGAGGGACCATCACATTAATTTCCAGAGTGGTTGAACCAGTATGTAATCCCACCAGCAATGGAGGAGTGTTCTTCTTTCTCTTTATCCTTACCAACATGTGCTATAACCTACCTGAGTTTTTAATCTTAATCTTAGTTATTCTGATTGATGTAAGGTGGAATATCAGGATTGTTTTGATTTGCATTTCCATGATTACTGAGGAGTTCGAACATTTTTTTTAAAAAATTGCTTCTCAGTCATTTGAGATTTCTCTGTTGTGAATTCTTTGTTTAGTTCTAGTTCTATAAACCTTTTTTTTTTTACTGTGGGTTTTTTTTTTTTTTTGGTTTTGTAGTGGTTAGTTTCTTGAGTTCTTTACATATTTTGGATATTAGTCCTCTATCAGATGTGAGGTTAGTGAAGATTATTTCCTAATCTGTAGGTTGCTGATTTTTCCTATTGATGACACCATTTGTCTTATAGAAGCTTTCTAGTCTTATGAGGTTCCATTTATCAATTCTTGATATTAGAGCCTGAGCCACTGGAGCTGTGTTTAGGAAATTTCCCCTGTGCCAATGAGTTCTAGGCTCTTTCCTACTACTATTAGATTCAGTATATCTGGTTTTATATTGAGGTCCTTGATCCACACAGACTTGAGCTTTATGCAAGGTGACAAATATGGTTCTATTTTTATTTTCTACATGCAGACTACCAGTTAAGACACCACAATTTACTGAAGACTTTTTTTTTAATCATTGTTATATTTTGGGCTTCTTTGTCAAAGATTAAGTGTCCATAAATGTGTGGTTTTACTTCTAGGTTTTCAATTCTATTTTATCAATCAACATGTCTGTCTCTATACCAATACCATGTTTTTTTTTTTTTTTTTTTTATCTCTGTAGTATAGCTTGAAATCAAGGATGGTGATTCCAACAGAAGTTCTTTTATTGTTAAGAACTGGGTTTTTGTTTGTTTGTTTTCCAGATGAATTTGAGAATTGCTCTTTCCATGTTTCTGAAGAATTGTGTTGGAATTTTGATGAGGATTGCACTGATTCTGCAGATTGCTTTTGTTAAGATAATCATTTGTAGTATGTTAATTCTACCAATCCATGAGCACTGGAGATCTCTTCACTTTTTGAAGTCTTCTTAGATTTATTTTTTTTTAATTTTTTTATTTATATAAGTACACTGTGGCTGTCTTCAGATACATCAGAAAAGTGAATAGGATCTCATTACAGATTGTTGTGACCCACCACGTGGTTGCTGATAATTGAAATCAGGACCTCTGGAAGAGCAGTCAGTGCTCTTAACTGCTGAGTCAGCTCTCCAGGATTTCTTTATGAGAGACTTGAAGTTCTTCTTGAACAGATCTTTCTTTTGTATGGTTAGTTACCCCAATATATTTTATATTATTTGAGACGATTGTGAAAGGTGTTGTTTCCCTAATTTCATTCTGAGTGCAATTATCAGTTGTATAAAGGAAGGCTAATTACTCTTGATTTAACTTTTGTATGTGGTATTTGTCTAGAATATTATCAATTTCATCTAGATTTTCCAGGTTTATTGAGTATAGAACTGATGATTTTTTAAAATTTCCTTAATTTTTATTTTTTAATCACTATTGCTCTGTGCTATATCTTGTTATATCTCCCTTTTCATTTCTCATTTTGTTAATTTGTATATTGTCTTTTAGTTAGTTTGCATAGGGATTTATCTATCTTATTGATTTTGTCAAAAATCAGGTTTTGGTTTTGCTGATTCTTTGTATCATTCTAATTGTTTCTATTTTGTTGATTACTCCCCTGAGTTTGACTACTTCCTGCCTTTTTGATGTGTTTGTATCTTTGTGTTCTAGAGCTCTCAGGTATGCTGTTGACTTGCTAGTGTAGGATCTCTCCATTTTTTCCAATCAGAGTACTTAGTGCTATGAATTTTCCTCTTAACACTTCTTTCATTGTTTCCTATAAGTTTGGCTATGTTGTGTCACAATTTTCCTTGAATTCTAGGAAGTCTTTCCTTTCTTTCTTTGTTTCTTCCCTGACCAAGCTATCTCTGAGTAGAGAGTTGTTTAGTTTCCATAGGTATGTGGAATTTCTGTTGTTTTTGTTGTTACTGAAGACCAGCTTTAGTCCTTGGTTATCTGATGGGGTTCATTGAATAATTTCAATTGTCTTCCATCAGTTGAGCATTGTTTTGTGACCAAATATAAGGTAAAGTATGGAGAAGGGTCCCATGAGGGGCTGAGAAGAAAGTATATTCTGCTTCACCTTCAAGAAAACCATTCTATGTGTTTGGTATTCCTTAGGACTGTCAATTTACTGATGTTCATTCTTTCTTTAGTCTTCGATCTTATGCTCATCTTTAAGAAACTCGCATTGTCTCTCCAGTGACTTTCTAAGGTGGGACCAGCCAGAAGGCACAGGCCTCAGGAGTTGAAGGGAAGTCGCAGGGCAGCAGAGACAGGATCTTCTCAGATTCCGAGTGACAGAGGTAGATGAACGACCCTCTCTGCCCCTTCCCTGCAAGTGGAGGGCCTGCCTCCAGTGAGTGCTTACCCCAGGAACTCAAGAGAGATCTGCCATTTTCTCTCCGTGACTTTCTAAGGGGACCAGCTGGGAGGCAAAGACCTCAGAAGTCATAGGGGACTCGCAGGGCAGCAGGGACAGGACAAGCTCTAGTCAGAGACACCAAGAACATCTAACACCAGAGATTAAGAGATGATGAAAGGCAAACACAAGAATCCTACCAACAGAAACCAAGAGTGCTTGGCTTCATCAGAACTTAGTACTTCCACTGCAGCAAGTCCTGGATATCCCAAAACACCGGAAAAGCAAGATTTGGATCTAAAATCATATCTCACAATGCTGATAGAGGAAATTAAGAAGGGCATGAATAACTCCCTTAAAGAAATACAGGAGAACATAGGTAAAGAGGTATAAGCCCTTAAAGAGAAAACAAAAAACAATCCCATAAAGAATTAAAGGAGATCACAAGTAAACAAGTAGAAGCACTTGAAGAGCAAACTCAAAAATCCCTTAAGGAATTTCAGGAAAATACAAACAAACAGGAAAAGGAATTGAGTAAAACTATCGAGGACCTAAAAATGGAAATAGAAACAATAAAGAAGTCACAAAAAGAGACAACTCTGTAGTTAGAAATCTTAGGAAAGAAGTCAGGAAGCATAGATGCAAGCATCACCAACAGAATACAAGAGATAGAAGAGAGAATCTCAGGGGCAGAAGATAACATAAAAAACATTGATAGAACAGTCAAAGAAAATGCAAAATGCAAAAAGACTCTAATCCAAAACATCCAGGAAATCCAGGACACAATGAGAAGACCAAACCTAAGGATAATAGGTATAGAAGAGAGTGAAGACGTCCAACTTAAAGGGCCAGTAAATATCTTCAACAAAATTATAGAAGAAAACTTCCCTAACCTAAAGAAAGAGATGCCCATGAACATACAAGAAGCCTATAGAACTCCAAATAGACTAGACCAGAAAAGAAATTCCTCCTGCCACATAACAGTCAAAACACCAAATGCACAAAACAAAGAAAGAATACTAAAACCAGAAAGGGAAAGAGGTCAAGTAACATATAAAGGCAGGCCTATCAGAATTACACCAGACTTTTCACAGGAGACTATGAAAGCTAGAAGATCCTGGGCAGATGTCATACATAAGCTATGAGAACACAAACGCCAGCCTAGACTACTATAACCAGAAAAACTCTCAATCACCATAGATGGAGAAACCAAAGTATTCCATGACAAAACCAAATTCACAAAATATATTTCCACAAATCCATCCCTTCAAAGGGTAATAAATGGAAAACTCGAACACAAGGAGGGTAACTACATCCCTGAAAAAGCAAAAATGTAATCTTCCAACAAAACTAAAAGAAGATATACATATGAATGGAATTCCAGCTCTAACAACAAAAATAATAGGAAGTAACAATTAGTTTTCCTTAAAATCTATTAATATCAATGGACTCAATTCTCCAATAAAAAGACATAGACTATCAGATTGGGTACGCAAACAGGACTCAACATTTTACTGCATACAGGAAACCCACCTCAGTGACAGAGACAGACACTACCTCAGAATAAAAGTCTGGAAAACAATTGTCAAAGCCAATGGTCCCAAGGAAAAAGCTAGAGTAGCCATTCTAATATCAAATAAAATCAGCTTTCACTCTAAAGTGATCAAAAAAGATAAAGAGGGACACTTTATATTCATCAAAGGTATGATCTGCCAAGATGAACTCTCAATTCTGAATCTCTATGCTCCAAATGCAAGGGCATCTACATTCATAAAAGAAACTTTACTAAAGCTCAAAGCACACATTACACTGCCCGGAATAGTAGTGGGAGATTTCAACACCCCACTTTCTGCAATAGACAGATCATGGAAACAGAAACTATACAAGGACACAGTGAGACTAACAGAAGTTATGAAACAGATGGATTTACCAGATATCTATAGAACGTTTTTCCTAAAACAAAAGGATATACATTCTTCTCAGCACCTCATGGTACCTTCTCCAAAACTGACCATATAATTGGTCACGAATCTGGCTTCAACAGATACAAGAAGATTGAAATAATTCCTTGTATCCTATCAGATCACCATGGACTAAGGCTGCTCCTCAATAACAACATAAACAATACAATGCCCACATACACATAGGAGCTTAACAACAGTCTACTCAATGATAACTTGGTCAAGGAAGAAATAAAGAAATTAAAGACGTTATAGAGTTTAATGAAAATGAAGCCACAACATACTCAAACTTATGGGACACAATGAAAGCAGTCCTAAGAGGAAAACTCATAGCTCTAAGTGCCTCCAAAAAGAAACTGGAGAGAGCATACACCAGCAATTTGACAGCACACCTGAAGGTGCTAGAACAAAATGAGGCAAATTCACCCAAGAGGAGTCAAAGGCAGGAAATAATCAAACTCAGGACTGAAATCAACCAAATAGAAACAAAAAGAACTATACAAAGAATCAACCAAACCAGGAACTGGTTCTTTGAGAAAGTCAACAAAATAGATAAACTCTTAGCCAGACTAACTAGAGGGCACAGAGATAGTTTCCGAATTAAAAAGATCAGAAATGAAAGGGAGACATAACAGACACTGAGGAATTCCAAAATATCATGAGATCCTACTACAAAAGCCTATACTCAACAAAACTGGAAAACCTGGATGAAATGGACAATTTTCTAGACAGATACCAGGTACCAAAGTTAAATCAAGAGCAGATCAGCAATCTAAACAGTCCTATATCTGCTAATGAAATAGAAACAGTCATTAATAGTCTCCCAACCAAAAAAAGCCCAGGACCAGATGGTTTTAGTGCAGAGTTTCTTCAAACCTTCAAAGAAGACCTAATATCAATACTCCTCAAATTATTGAACAAAATAGAAGCTGAAGGTACTCTACCCAATTCTTTCTATGAAGCTACAATTACTCTTATACCTAAACGACTCAAAGACCTAACAAAGAAAGAAAATTTCAGACCAATTTCGCTTATGAATATCAATGCAAAAATACTCAATAAAATTCTTGCAAGCCGAATCAAAGAACACATCAAAACGATGATCCACCATGATCAAGTAGGCTTCATCTCAGGGATGCATGGATGGTTCAATGTATGGAAAACCATCAATGTAATTCACTACATAAACAAACTCAAAGAAAAAACCATATGATCATCTCACTAGATGCTGAGAAAGCATTTGACAAAATCCAACATCCTTTCATGATAAAAGTCTTGGAAAGATCAGGAATTCAAGGCCCATACTTGAACATAGTAAAAGCAATATACAGGAAACCAGTAGCCAACATCAAACTAAATGGAGAGAACTTGAAGCAATCCCACTAAAATCAGGGACTAGACAAGGCTGCCGACTCTCTCCGTACCTATTCAATATTGTACTTGAAGTCCTAGCCAGAGCAATTAGGCCACAAAAAGATATCAAAGGGATACAAATTGGAAAGGAATAAGTCAAATTATCACTATTTGCTGATGATATGATAGTATACTTAAGTGACCCCAAAAATTCCACCAGAGAGCTCCTAAACCTGGTAAACAACTTCAGCAAAGTAGCTGGATATAAAATTAACTCAAGCAAATCAGAGGCCTTCCTATACACAAAGTTTAAACAGCAGAGAAAGAAATTAGGGAAACAACACCCTTCACAATAGTTACAAACAATATAAAATACCTTAGTGTAACTCTAACTAAGCAAGTAAAAGATCTGTTCTACAAGAACTTCAAGTCTCTGAAGAAGGAAATTGAAGAAGATGTCAGAAGATGGAAAGATCTCCCATGCTCATGGATTATCAGGATTAATATAGTAAAAATGCCCATCTTACTGAAGGAAATCTACAGATTCAATGCAATCCCCATCAAAATTCCAACTCAATTCTTCACAGACTAAGAAAGAGCAATTTGAAAATTCATCTGGAATAACAAAAGACCCAGGATAGCCAAAACTATTCTCAACAATAAAGGAACCTCTGGTGGAATCACAATCCCGGACCTTAAGCTGTACTACAGAGCAATTGTCATAAAAACTGCATGGTATTGGTACAGTGACAGGCAGGTAGATCAATGGAACAGAATTGAAGACCCAAAAATGAACCCATGCACCTATGGTCACTTGATCTTTGACATAGGAGCTAAAACCATACAGTGAAAAAAAGGCAGCATTTTCAACAGATGGTGCTGGCTCAACTGGCAGTTAGCATGTAGAAGAAAGCAAATTGATACATTCTTATCTCCTTGTACAAAGCTCACGTCCAAGTGGATCAAGAACCCACATCAAACCAGATACATTGAAACTAATAGAAAAGAAAGTGGGGAAGAACCTCACAGGACACATAGGCACAGGGGAAATTTTCCTAAAGAGACCGCCAATAGCTTCTGCTCTAAGATGAAGAATTGACAAATGGGACCTCATAATGTTGCAAAGTTTCTGTAAGGCAAAAGGCACTATCAATAGGACAAAATGGCAACCAACAAATTGGGAAAAGATCTTTACCAACCCTATATCTGATAGAGGGCTAATATCCAATGTATACAAAGAACTCAAGTAGTTAGATAGACTCCAGAGAATCAAATAACTCTATTAAAAAATGGGGTACAGAGCTAAACAAAGATTTCTCAACTGATGAACACTGAATGGCTGAGAAGCACCTAAAGAAATAATCAACATCCTTATTCATCAGGGAAATGCAAATCAAAACAACTCTGAGATTCTACCTCACACCAGTCAGATTGCCTAGGATAAAAGACTCAGGTGGCAGCAGATGCTGGAGAGGTTGTGGAGAAAGAGGAACACTACTTCATTGCTGATGGGATTGGAAACTGGTCCAACCATTCTGGAAATCAGTGTGGCAGTTCATCCGGAAATTGGACATAGTTCTACCACAGGACCCAGCTATACCACTCCTGGGCATATACCCAAAAGATGCTCCAACATGTAATAAGGACACATACTCCACCATGTTCATAGCAGCCTTACTTATAGTAGCCAGAAACTGGAAACAACCCAGATGTCCCTCAACAGAGGAATGGATACAGAAAGTGTGGTACATCTACACAATGGAGTACTACTCAGCTATTAAAAACAATGAATTTATGAAATTCTTAGGGAAATGGATGGATCTGGAGAATATCATCCTGAGTGAGGTAACCCAATCACAAAAGAACACACATGGTATGCACTCTCTGATAAGTTGTTATTATCCCTGAAATTTGTAATACCGGAAGAACAACCCACAAACCACAAGAAATGCAAGAAGAAAGACCAAAAGGTGGACATTTCATTCCTTCTTAAAAAGGGGAACCAAATACCCACGGAAGGAATTGCAGAGATTATCTTTGGAGCAGAGACTGAAGTATGGATAAGCCAGCCTAAATATAGCTATCTCCTGAGAGGCTCTGACAATACCTGACTAATACAGATGTAGAGGCTCACAGCCATTCATTGAACTGAGTACACAGTAACCAATGCAGGAGTTAGAGAAAGGACCTATGGAGCTTATGGTTTTGCAGCCCCTTAGGATGAACAACAATATGAACTAACTATTACCCTCAGAGCTCTCAGGGACTCAATCATCAACCAAGGAATATACATGGTTTGACTGACTGTTCAGGTAGCATGCGTATAGTAGAGAATTGCAAATTCGATCATCAATAGGAGGTGAGGACCTAGGCCTTGTGAAGGTTCTGTTCCCCAGTGTAGGGGAATACCAGGGCCAATAAGTGGGAGAGGGTGGGGTGGCAGGCATGGGGATGGGGGAGGCAGCAGGGATTTGTTATTGTTGTTTTTGTTTGTTTGGTTGGTTGGTTTTTGGAGGGGAAACTGGGAAAAGAGAAATTTACATGTAAATAAAGAAAATA
>JADRCD010222665.1:0-16335 GCA_019843815.1 Montemys delectorum
TGTACATTCATTCTTGAATGTTTTCAAATGAATCTTGCATAAAAATTCCACAACGATATTTTTCACTCTATCCCTAACAATTGAGTGTTTACTATCTACTGTTCAGCTTTTCAAAAACTCAAAAATGACAGCAAATGAGTTATACCAGATCATGGTTATGTGATACCAAATATGTGTGTGCTGTGCTCTCTCTGTGTGTGTGCATATTTAGCACTTCTTATAATAAGAGTTACTCTGTTTTGTATCTATTTCTTCCAAACTGGAATATTAAAACCTATTGAATTTGTCCAGGTCCATGTATCCATTGGCTGTAAGTTTAGTTTTATAAGTGTAAAAATAAAACTGTAAGAATGGCATTAAACAATCCTGAGTGACAGGATTTATCAGCATTTTGCACAGCTTAAATTATTTGCCTCTATTATAATTTTGGAAAACTGCTATTATTATCATTTCTTACAAACTTAACTAAGAAAGTCAAGAGCAATTAAGTAACTTTGTACAAACACATGGTTAATAAGAGTTGAGTGGGGATTTTAATAAAGATGTCTGTTTCCTCCATCTAAGTTTTTATTATACCTTAATCAGAGCAAAGGTCTTTCTTGCATTGAAGGGCTAAAATTAGAAAATTATGTAATATCAGATAGAGAGATGCATTTGCTCTTAGGTGAAACTAATCATCCTGAAAAAAATGAGAGAAAGACGTCTGGGAATCCAGCTATATTTCTGGTTTTGTGGTTGGTGCTAAGTTCATAAGCAATCAAGGTTCGTTTTCTAATATATATTTATATTTTTAAAATTCAGTCTTAGGTATACAAAAACATATTTCTTTATCCCTTGTAAAATGGGGATAGTGTGTTTCAGAAGTTAGTCTGGAGCAGTGCCAAAATTAGTAAGAAGAGGCAGGCAGATGTGGGAAGGTCTTTTAGAATATTGCACAGATTTTGCTTGACCTTTAGTTAATTTAAAAGAATCCCAGGAGTTTTAAGGGACTAGAATGCACTGCTATGTGTGTTTCTATAGGAATCTCCTGGAATGTGGAATACCATAGTAAATAGAAAGAAGAACATGGATTAGACTGCCTCATCATATATTAGGCAATTGATATTATAGCATGGGCCAGTGTAGTTACAGGGAAAGCACTGAGGGTGAAGCTGTAAGCATGGTCTTTCCTGTCGGCTTAGATTCCCTATGAGCAAGGAAGCAGTTGTACTTAACTCATGAATCTTAGTCTGAGAAATGGGAAAGTATGGAATTGCAGTTAAGTGAAATGGAGAATACATGAGTGGTACTTAGGGAGACTGTCAGGATCTAATAACAAATAGAAAGAAGGGTGTCAATAGCATTGAATGCTGGGTAGCAAGTTGCCTTCTGTAACAGTGGATGTAAAAAGTATCTGACAGTGTTTCTCCCACATGGAGAGTTTGTGAGAGCTTATTCAATGCTATTGATAATAGATTGATAATAGATGCATTTGCATCTATAATGGAGCAAGTATAGCTGGGTATAAAAAAATGACAAGAGGGAATATAGAAATAGCAATGCAAGTCATCTTTTCAAGAATTCTGCCTCTGAGAAACAGGACAAAATTGTACATAGGGAAACACATAAGCCTGGGGGATTTTCAAATGTGATTTTTTTTCAAAATGGAAATCCTGTTTTTGAAATAACATTTTACTACTCCATATTAATAATTCTTGTTATTGGAATACATATGACTATGACTTAAACTTTAAAGTGAAAAATATATCCACTTGACTTCTTTATACTATTTTATCTCAAGATGAGTCAAATCAAGAAGGGTTTGCAATGAACATGAATTTTACCTTACTAAATTATAATGAAAATATACTTTCTTGGCCCTTATCCAATATGGTTAAAATAGTGACAGTCAATCAGTGTTAAAATATCTATTTTTCTCTTCCTGTTGCTCTTTGTGCTTGAAACTTAGACACTGCTCAAATATTTCCAATTAACTGATGAGAAGTTTGTTTTATTGTGTTGTATTGTTCAAAAAAGAATAGCAACTCATTAAGGAACTTTGTCCTTGCCCTTATGGCCTCTTTCCTCACTGGTACTTTGGTGAAGTTTTCTCTATGTTGTGTAAGAATATTTCATGCTTAAAGGTTCATATAGTAAATTAGGTATGATAAGGCTGCCTGTTGAGAATCTTAAAGCTGGATACATGAATATATATCTATATTCATCCATCCATCCATCAATCCATCCACCCACCTGTCTGTCTGTCTTTCTGTCTGTCTATCTATCTATCATTTATCTATCTCCCTACATTGTTGAGGTCAGTGGATGAAACAATATTTCATCTTCTTCCAGAGTGAAATAATTTTCACCTTTTAGGAGGGACTAAGACAACCAGAATTCACCATTGATTTCTCAAATTCTTCACTTCAAGCAATTAACATGTGTTTACATACCAGATAAATGTTATAGATAAAGACAGTTTTCCAGAAATTACTTGGACTTTCATTTGAATTATTTTTGAAAACATGACATAATATTTTGTACCACCAAGTTCCTTACATATAAATTACTGCCTGAACAAGAAATAAAACTTTAATTTATGGTTACTATAATTTGTGAACATTGTAATGTATAGCTAAGTAATCTATCATGATTCTTACTATAATACACAAAGCAATGGAAGTTAGAACAACATCTGGTTCATTTAATATGGCTTTTATATAAAATAGTTGGTGATTTCATATCTCTTTCACATCTGTAATTTAATATTTTCAGTGAAAATTTAAAATGTTATATACACTAAGAAAATGTATAAATCATTAATGGAATCAAGCAGTGTATTGTGTACTACTGACATTAAAATAAGACATTAGCAACAGCAAACTGATAGACTCTATGTTGACAGTGAGCTTGGTCCATTGCCTATGTCTGATTTTGGAAAGCTTTAGGCTTTCTCTGTGTAGTTTCTCCTTGGAAGGCCAGAAATGACATCTTTTCCTCAGTGTGAGATTATGGCAGTCATGTGATTCGGTACTGAAATTGCTTGTTCATCCTCATTGATATACAGCTTCCTGTATTTAAAGACAAATGCCATTGCTATGGAGACTTGTCATTTACATGCTTGTCTGGGACATTTTTCTCTGCAGGGATTATTATTCTCTGCAGTGGACTGCTTCCAGCTCTCAGTGTGTCAACCCCTGTATCAGTTTCAATGACTCATTTTTAAATTAAAGACATGTTTTAGAGCAGTCTTAGGTTTGCAGCTAACAGTGAAGAAAGTGAAAAGAGTGTCTGGATGTTTGTTTATTTTTTCAAGAACACATAACATCTCAGGTATCCATATCACATCCTTAAGTACTATGCTTACTATTCTGTAAGAATATACATCGACTCGTCTTAGTCTTTGAAGGCCAAACCATGTGAGGATGAACAAACATAAAATGCTTTAGAAACAGAAAATAAATTTCTACCATAATGATCAGAAAATATATCTCACACGATAAAATCTTATGGAGTATTTTCATTTTCATTGACTTAAAAATCCTATGTCATATCTACCCATTTCTTCCTTTTAATTCTTAAAATCCAGAGTGATTTGTGTCTGGAGGTACTCACCTTCCTGAAAGTCAGAAATTGGATTGTGTAGTGTGTGGATTATCTGACTGGTTTCTTTCTCTTGGAGATGTGGTTTGATTTTTTCACTGCCTTTTCATCTCTTAGTAGATGAATTGAATGAGTCTACCTGGGATACTCAGGAAGGACATTATACTTTGCCAATAATTGTAAAATTCTCTTAAATATTCTTAGACAATGTTAGTCTTCAGTTGACCTCTCTTTAACTTTTATTATAAATATCTTCAATGTAGATGGAAATGACTACAGAGAGAGAGGAAGAACATGTGTGATTTCGATAGGATAAGAAAAAGGGAAGCCTATAATCAGAAAGGAATTGGAAGGGAAACTAAAATCAGAATATGCTGTATTGAACATCTATCTGCAATAAAGGAAATAAATATCTTATAAGGTGATTTTTTTTCTGTGAATGAGTTCACTTTTAAAGAAAATAGTATATATCCTTTTCATGACTTGAGAGAGCCTACCCTTGTTTTGAACAATCTAGCGATAGGGATTGTCAGCCATTATTACTTCTTCATTTGCAATGGTTTGTACAGCAGTGTAGCTGTTTCAGACACTTTATAAACTGACAGATAACATTTGAGCTTCAAATACCATCTCAGCTATAACCATTATTTTAGTCCTAGGACTCTATTTAAGGCCCTCCTGCTCCAGATAACCTACATCAACATTTGCAGCAAGACAATCCACATTGAACTGTAGATGACCATAAATCTCTATCACTCAATATGGGAAGTGTGGAACCCCCTTGGTAACATAAGATGTGTCTGACTGGTAAACGTAATGATATTCCTGGGTTGGTATAAATACTACCATCTCTGGCACTTCACACACATGATACCCCCCTCCCATAAAGATTATATAATGTAGCTGTTATATTCAGTTTGGAAGCCAGCCAGAAAGCATGCTTCTGCGCTGTCCCCTGGTGTTTAAACATCTGGCTGAACAAAAGACTTCAGTGAAGTGCTACTTTCTTTGCCTACTTGTGATTTTTATTATAAGTGGAGCAGGCTGTTTGGTAATAACAAGAAGAGGTATTGTAGCAGAGGTTAACTGTGGTGACAGAAGGGCCACTGAAGAGATGTGGAGGCCAGAAGGAAGCAGCAAGGAGCAAAGGCAACAGAGATGCATGAGACAATGGAAGTGCAAAAAGGTGAAAGAAGTCAGAGCCAAAACCACTGACTGTGGAAGGCAGTAAGCAAAAGGTTTCAGGCTCCTGCCTAAGCACTGCCAGAAGTTAAATAAGGGCTGAGGGTTCTGCCATCCAAAGCTTAGAAGCTGCAATGTGAGCTGGCACGGAAAGCTGCTGACTGCTGTAGATGATGGCTGCTACTTAGAGCCAAGTGCTGAGATACTGGCACTCAGAAACCAGGACTGTAAACTCTAATGTTAGTACCCAGCATATAAGGCTTGAAACTCTAAGCTTCTGTCTAGTCAGTCAAGGCTGTAATTTTTTTGGTATTAAAGGATCGATGACTGCCAATGCTGGAAAAACTATTCTTTACCTATTTCTGATTGATATCAAAGACACAGGATTGGGACTCCAGTCAAGTTCTTTATAATGCTGGTATCTCATTTCAGTATAGCACCTCCTATACTTGATGTTCTGGTTGTACTATCATACCTATAGGTGTTTAACTACTGAAAGATATCTTGGTTGCCCTCAACTTTTAGCAATACTAATAAAAACTACTATATACAGTCATTTGCAGCATTTTCTCTACACAAAAATTTGTAACTCATTTGGCTAAATACTAGAGAACAAGATTGCTGAGTATTTTTGCCAATGTGTGTTTAATTTTGTGGAAGTCGTGATAGCATCCTCAAAAGTGGCTCTACCATTTTATGTTCCCACCAGCATGACTGAGATTTCCTGTGGCTCCACATGCTTGCTAGCAGATGCAGAGTAAGATTGGCAGCTCCCTGGGGGGTTCTATTACCAGAAAAGTCACTGGTGATGATCGAGATTGTGGCTTAGGGGGAAATAAACTCAGAATTTACAGTGGAAAAGGTTAACGATGAGTATCAATTGCCTTCTGAAGACTAACTGCAGCAGCAGGGGCAATAATTTGCTTCACTAGTCTTCTTATACTTTTTTGTCTTTTGATAATAAATACCCACAAAAATCCTGGAGGAGTAGTTTCTTGAACATACATGACAAAGTGGCTCTGAGCACAAACAAGGGAGAACTTCTGCCAATAAAAACCCTGCGCTGCCTGGGTCTTCTATCACAAGAGGATTTGCTTCCAGTTCTACACACTTTACTACTTTATTTATGCACATTCTATACGTCAATAAGAGCATGAGAGCATTGCTTGAATTTTTGTTATTCTCTTGACAAAGGAATTAGAGTACAATTTTGTATTTTATCTTAAGATTTTGATAATCACATTTATAAAGTATCCATGTTTGCATTCTTTCCTTTTTAAAGATTACATTTCATTTTCTATTTCTTCTTGAAGTTGATACAGTCATTTAATTACATATCCAATAAATGAATTTTATCACTATTTTCTGAAAATGTTTATAGCTATATTGTGACATTCTCTTACTCTCTTCATGATTTATATTTTTGAACAAGAAAAAACTTTCATTTAATATACACCAGGAGCTTATGTTTTCTTTTTAAATATGATATGGCTTGGACACTCTTTAAGAAACACTATGTATTTCAAATTCATGAAGAAATGTTGTGAGAAGTTACTAATGATTCATTGTCCTATAGTCCAGTGCTCCACATATTAAATATCTGGAATTTATATTCTTAGATTATGAAGTAGGTATAACTTTTCAATTCCTTGGCCCACCACCATCATTAAAAAGTTCATTCCCCCTTCCCCACACTACTTTGTCAATGTAAATGCAAATCAAAAACATTTAAGTATATGATAGAACATTTTTTGTTATACCTCATATCAAGGCTCTAAATTATTTTAACTTTATTTTCTATGTGGTTTTGTATAAACCTTTCCCTCTTTAAATTCCTATTTCTTTTTTATTCTATTGCATTTACCTGTAAAATTATCATTGAATTTTTCATTATTACATAGAAATTACAATGAGATCTCCTTAGTATAAAACACTGCATAAAATTACACAGATAAATGTAGGTGATTAGTCATTTAATTACCTCACATTGTTATTGTTGATAAAATGAAAAATGCAAATTATCTCTACTTAAGACAACATATGGTGATGCAGTCTCCCTAAGCTTATGACATGGATTGATTTGATCCCCTAATAGACATTCCAATGGTGATGGAAGATCAATATAGTTTATCAAAATAAAAATTTTAATTAAATGTCCCAGCATAATTGATCTTACTCACTTACATCCAGTCACACCAGTTTTCAAAGTATTAACTAAACATGATCAATATTCCATTTTTTAAAATATACAAACACAATAATTTATCTCATAGATTCTGCTAGTATTGTGTGGATATTTTATATATGTTTGTATTTGTTTTAGAGAGGGAGGACATTGAAGAAAAGAGGGAATTGTTTTATGTTTACTTTAAACATTCTGCCATGAAGAATATGGTAGTTACAAAGGTATATCTCATACTTCTCAAACCCAAATACAAAACTTATATTTTTGTCTTCAAAACATAATGTAAGACATATTATAAAATGCATCCTTAAATTCAAAAGCAGTAATGATAAATCATCAAATGTAAACTGAATTGAAAGATGAAACAGGACATTGTTGAAGATTGCTGGAAAAGAGACTAGGAAAGCGAACACAGGCCTAACACTATAGATATATTTACACTTCTCAAAGGGATAGAAATTCAAAGGTTTGACTGTTGGAAGAAAGTGTGTGAGTGAGTCTCAGGAACAGAGGCCTCATGGAGGAAAAATGATCTAGTCATCAAAAAGAAGCTAAAAACCATGATATCAATGCAAAAATATTTTATTAGCTTAATGTAGACCATTTGCATAGAAAAAGAATAACCTGAAAATATTTTGCTGTGTATACTTCGAACCGATTATACACAGTAATATCCATTTCTAGTTCATCTCAAAACAGCTCTGTTTAAAAATATACTACTGATATTGAAGAGTTATTAAAATAGCCTCAGACTTCTCCTAAAAAATAAAAAGAGAGATGGAGGAGTTGCTAATTAAAAAAAAACCTTTATATAAAATATCTAAAAATAATAAACTGAATTTTTATAAAGTGGCATATTTCCATTATTTTAAAATTATAATCAGAGCAAATGAGATAATAGCAAAACTGAAAGCTCAACAAGAAGGCAAATTATGTTGCATAAAATCTTAGATACCAAGGAATAAGTTTTGTGGCTAGGTTACAAAATTGAATTGAACCACTGTTAGATTATTATGAGTAGAAAATTATGGAAATAAAAACAATAGCCAAAAGTATATGTAGTCTATTGTCTATACTAAAGTACTTGCAGTTGAAAAAACAAGAAAAATTAAGATGATAAAGGCAAAGGACTTTTAAATGGTTAAACGGGGTTTCACTGGCTTTAATGCCTCAGAGTTCTAATTCCCTGGTGTAAGTGGAAATAGACTTGAACAATACACATCTGCTTCTTTCTACAGCCAGTCTGAACTAATTTTTTGGCAACTCTTTTCTGGAATTGCACACATGTGGAAATTCTTTCAACTCCATAAACGTCTGATTTAGAGAACCTTTGTCTGGGTTCTAACACATGCAGGCTTTGCTTGCTGTGACTTCAGCTTGTTTCTTAAACACTTTTTAGAGGACTACTGTTTTTCTTCTTCAAGCTATCTTAGATCACTCATGTTGGAGCCTCCAAAATTTGAAACTTTGTGTCTGATTATGGTAATATTATTTTAACATCAGTAACATTGACTTAAAGAAAAATAAGGCTATTCATTGTCACTGTCCTGCTCCAGTCTCAAACAGTGATAAAGCAAGCAAGAAGTTTCAGGAGATATTCAAACACCTGTTAATTAAACACACACACACACAACACACACACACACACACACACACACACACAACACACACACACACACACACACACACACACACACACACACACACACACACAATTGGAGCTAGAGAGAAGGCACAGCAGTTGTAGAGGACCTGAGTTCCATCTTGGTACCCATATGAGATAACTAATGGACCTCAGAACCACATTCAACTCTAGATCCAGGAAATTTTATGCTTCTGCCCTCCGGAGGCATCTGTACTCATGGACGCATGAGCGTGAACACACACACACACACACACACACACACACACACACACCTGAAAGAGATAAACAAAGAAAGAGACAGAGAGACAGAGAGACAGAGAGAAACATATACATATAATAAAATGATACAAATAAATATCAAACTTAAAAATCACAAGTCAAATCATGTAATTGACATTTAAAATTATCTTCAAAGATGCTTCATCAGGAACCCATAATTTTTGTGATATCCTGGCATGAACAGTGTTTTAAAAATAAAATTTTAAAATTATAAAAACTTTGCTAAATATTTGCCTTAATTATGGAGTCAAATGAACTAAATGCTATTCCTAGACTTGGAAATTTGTTGCTCCACAAGCTAGAAAATGAAACTTGTTTTTTCCATCTGATAATATAATTAAACTATACTTGTTATTTTTCTTCCTATTCTTCCCTTTATCTCTAAATTAGAAAACAAAAAGTGGTACATGTGGGGAATGAGAAAAATGTCTGAGCTTTTAAAGAGTGCTACTACTTTAGTTCTTTAATGAACTTACCATGCCTTTTCTATATCATGATTGAAGACAGTGGGCTGTGTGAAAAGGATGCCTGCAGCCCAGTTCATGGTAAAATTCACACATCAGGATTATAGATACTCATCTCCAAAACTGAAGGCTAAAAATGTCACTTAACAACTTCAAAACATAAATCCACACTAAATAAACACATAAACTTAGTATTCCTAAAAATATTAATCATGTATTTGACAAAAATTGGCATATAGGTTGTTTAGATTTTTATTGACTATTTTCTTTATTTACATTTCAAATGTTATCCCCTTTCCAGGTTCCCCCCTCTGGAAAACCTCTATTCCATGTCCCCTGCCACTGCTTCTATGAGGGTATTCCCCCACCTATTCCCGCCTCCCCACCCTTGCGTTCCCCTACACTGAGGGCATTGATTTAATGTATTTGAAAAATAAATTTTTAACCCCCGGTTTCTTTAAGGAATTTATAGAAAGAAAAATTGATAGAATAAAGTGAGAAGTAATAACATCACAGTGAATCCATGTGAGAAACAGGCTTGTGCATTGAGAGAGTAGTCAAAAGCTAGAAGGTAAGACCTGACAATAGCCTCACAGGAGTTTAAAGAAAAAAAGGAGAGCAGAGACTGTTGAAGGATCTGTTAGACCCATTTGACTACAGGTAGGGTAGGAAGGAATTCCGTATTTTCTGCCAAGGGACTTATCAGTTCCTTTCTATACATAATGTGTTGAGATGGCAGGGAGAGCTCAAAAGCACTGGATAAATTTCCATCACATGCTCAATTCAGATTCTGTACAACCTCTGTTTCAAAACATTCTACTTACTGCCTTAAAATCTATTTTGGGAATATGACCTCAGAGAAGTTCTAGTTAGTCAAGTTTGCATCATTTAATTCATGGCTGTTCTTTCCCCGTCTTTTCAAGTTTCCTAAGACTCCTGAACTCGTTTCTATGGATGTGAGTTTTCAAAACTCACATTAAAACTTTCAGCAAAAATCATGAGTCAGAATGTGAACATAAAACTACCATATGGACATCCCTTTGGGCCTCATAGCTACCACCTGGCTCCTCGTCATTAGTCTTCCCTCCTGCATTATAATATTATCCTATAGACAATTATTCCAGTTTCTTCTTGTTTTTCTTTTATAATCTCTGCTCAATACCACATGATTTTCAAAATCACCTGACCATATCTCTTTGATAACTTCTTGAATCCCTCAGGAAGAAAGTCAAATATCTAAAGATGGTCACACGTGCTGTTCAAGAACTGACTTCCATGGTGGTAGTATGGGCTCATCCACTGGGACTCCCACTTTCTAGCTCTTTCTAGACTGTTAGGATGGGCTTTCCTCTAGCTCTGATTGAACCTTAGGACCAGTTTTTCAGAAATCATTCTCACTTGCATACTCAGCTGTTGCCTTGTTTCAAACCTTTGTGTTAAATTTCTGTTATTAATATTCATGACTATATTTGATTCATGTTCTCCCTACCCTTCATTACATTTCATCTTTCACTGTTCTCATCCCCTCCTTTTCCAAATTCCCTTTACCCCATCCTACCATCTTTCCTTCCAATCTCTCCCCTGCTTACATTGTTCACTCTCTTCTTGTCTTCCACTCTTCTTTCTTTTTCTCTCTCTCTTTCTTTCTTCCTTTCTTCCTTCCTTCCTTCCTTCCTTCCTTCCTTCCTTCCTTCCTTCCTTCTTTCCTCCCTCCCTCCCTCCCTTCCTTCCTTCCTTCCTTCCTCCCTCCCTCCCTCCCTCCCTCCCTTCCTCTCTTTCTTTTCTTCTTTCTTTCTTTCTTTCTTTTCTTCTTTCTTTCTTTCTTTCTTTCTTTCTTTCTTTCTTTCTTTCTTTCTTTCTTTCTTTTCTTTCTCCCCTCTTGCTCTCACTCCCCCATCTTCTCATCCAAAGGATTGATTAATTTCAATAATCAAGTGAATGCACTTGGACAACTGTAACATATACTCTGAAAGAGTTTTGGTTGTAGTTATTATTGTTACTCTTTGTGCCTAGGCATAGTTATGACTATAAACAGACACTAAATAAATCTTCCATCAAAGAATGACTTGGTCATTTCATTTTCTGTTTTACTACTCCCGATGCAGTACTACAAGAAAAACAGATGAAAATTATTGTTTGCCTCTTATTCTTACTTGTCCTACAGAGGAGTGGGTAGATGGGTTACTGTATAACATTCAAATTACAATATTCTGAATGAGACTTGTCATCCACTGTGCTGAAGTCTTCATAATCACTGGTTTTGAAAAATTAGGTACAGGTGTTGTTTATAGTCATCTTATATTATACAAATGGTTAGGAGGTTAGATATGGTTAAGTTCCCTTCTTTCTAGTCTTTGAATATTAATAGTTTCAGTTATTTGGCCGTCATTTTACTCATTTATAAGATAAAAATTTACTGACTCAAATTATCTCATGCTATACAGATCAGTATCCTTTAACAAAAATAGAATCCATTTGTTCGAGTTGGCCTTACAGTCTATGCACTTTTAGCAAATTATCCCTAGGTGTTAATTATGAAATGCCATGAATTTTGAATTTGAAATATAGTTTTTTAGATACTGATAGATACTATGGTCATTTTTCTTTAAAACAGAGTATTTTTGCAGGACAATATTTGATTGATGAAGGGGAATTATATGTATTATTTACATTGAGGGATTCTTGGTAGATGCAGTAAATCATCAAAGAATTAGGTCAGTGTTATAATTTCTCCTTTAGTACAATTTTGTTATGTTCTGTACAAATTTGTTAAAAAGTTATTGGAAAATGTAATTTCTGAGTGTCCAACACCCTTTCCTGAGTCTCCTTCAGGCTTTGAAAGGTATTTACTTTTAAAATTTCAAAAGAAAATTCTAAAATTTTCTGCCTACTTTACAATGCTTATAAATTGACTTAAAGAAAAGTAAGCTATATCATAGATAAGTAATCTGAAAATTACAGTTAAGTTATATTATGTAAATAATTGTATGTGCAAAGCTGGTCCATCCCATAACTTTTTAAGATAAAAAATTGAAATAACTATTTAGGAGAAAATATTTTTAATGTCCTAAAGTACTTGAACATTGTAACTAGAAAAGTTTACAATTACAGTTATGTGTTGTTGGAATAGATACTTTTAAAACTCATGATAATATGTGAAAAAAATCTATTGAAACTACTTAGGCAAATCAAACTTAGTAGCCCTTTCAGTAAGATTTAGAAGTGTAGCTAAATGGTATTGATTTTAGTAAAATAGGAAGACTTATGGATCTCGCATTAAAGCAACACAAAGAAGTAAAATTCCAGTCAGAATCAGAGTGGTAGAATACGTATTTCAGACAGGTCTTTTTAGAATATGACTTTCCTCTCCTTGTTAGAGAACAGAACAATGGTATTTAATGATGAATATGCTCTGTCATCAGGAGGAGAAGGATCATATCAAAATTCTTAGTTTGTCTGAATAATTTGATATTTTAATGAAATTAAGTTATCTAGTAGAAATATAATTGAAAAAATTAAATAGACTAATTCATGGTAGCAGATTCTGTTGCTTAGCCACATCTTTCTGAATTACATCTTTTAGAACATCCTGACCCACTTCTTTCTGTCTGAGGGCTCTCTCTGGTGGCTAAATCTTGCTCTATAAGTAAGAAGGAGAGAATATAAATGTCCACTGGGAGCTACCTTCTGCTAATGACTAGAGAGGTTGGTGTATTAATACTCCAGTTCATCACCCCTTGGCTATATAAGTGCAGTGTACATGTTTTACACTGATTCTCTGAATCCCCCAGGATGAAGTTCCAGTTACAATGTAGCAATGGGTTTAGCAAGGCAATCTTGCTTGGCTACATTACTTCTTAGCCTCCCATTCCCTTTTGTTGAAGATATGGCCTGAAATTAATCTGAAATAGACTAAGCAGACTTCTACAGGCTCTGCTCACAGAATATAAATAAGATACATAAGCTTAATTGAAAAGTCATATTAGCCTGGAACCAGAGTGCTTTCTGTATGAATATTCTGTATAAACATCTTGGTTTCTTCTCTTCTTATATTTCTATGGCAAGGTACATAAGACAAATGATACAATTTATTTAGTGTAATGTGAAAGTTGGGTGTGGCTGGCAGGATGGTTCAGAAGTAAGAGCACTGAATGCTCTTCCTAAGGTTGTAAGTTCAAATCCCAGCAACCACATGGTGGCTCACAACCACCCGTAATGAGATCTGACACCATCTTCTGGTGCATCTGAAGAGAGCTACAGTATACTTATGTACAATAATAAATAAATCTTTTTTTTAAAGTTGAGTAATTTAGCCAGGCAGTGGTGGCGCATGCCTTTAATCCTAGCACTTGGGAGGCAGAGGCAGGCAGATTTCAGAGTTCAAGGCCAGCCTGGTCTACAGAATGAGTTCCAGGACAGCCAAGGCTATACAGAGAAACCCTGTTTTGAAAAAAAAAAAAAGTTGAGTAATTTACCATTGTCTATAAAATTTGCTCATTAATTTCTGTTTGCTTTTTATTTAGAACAAAATAAGAAGAAAATTACCTATAGCTCTAGGATTGGTGGTTAGCCTCTGCAATTCCTGCACTCATGACAAAAATCTCACAAACACTTATGAGGAAATTCTCTCTCATCAGTGCTTAACTTAGAATAACAAGCTGTCCATCATGATTTGCATTAAATTATTTTCCAATGTCATGTACTATTCAGTGTTAAAAATTTAAAAAATCTCAATAACAATGAAAATCTATTATATTCCTTTTGTTTTGTGTTTTAAATTCTAATTCTGGATTAATTTCTAATGCGTGTGGGACTTCAAGACAGGATTAGTCTGTACTTCTATGTAATAGAATGTACAGAATTCTGCTGACTTTGCCTTATCACTAAGGCCATTTCTGCTACTGTGACATTTTGTCTGTTCTTTCCTTTATAAGCCTTTACATTGTGATTACATGTTATGCTTGCATATATAAAATAATAATTTATAATGACCATTTCTGTGCTTTTGCCATACACAGAAAGAACTGGCTCATTGTTGCATGGTGGAAACATTTCTTAAGCTGATATCAATATTTTCAATAGGAATTGTACCTAATGAAACTTACTAGACAGCAAGCACATGGACAAATATATGGTCACATTATCTCAGTGTGGTGATGTCTTCATAATTCTGTATTAATATGTGTATAATTTACTTAAATATTAAATTATTTCTTCTTGTATTAAGTTAGAGTGATCATTGATATATTTAAATATGTATAAGTTGCTATATTATTTATGAATTAAATTTTATAAAACAAAATTAGAATAAAAGTATTGTGATTATTATGCAAGTATAACTATAATTGGAAAGCTTGGATACTTGTTATAGACAGTCCATGATTTTGTTTCTAGCCAAAGAAACATATTTCATTTATAATAAAAATGTTTTTAAAGGACTGTTCCAATAACAACCATTTACATTCAAATTTAGAAATTTGAATGTAAATTTTAGTATTTACTTATAACTAAATTTTATAAAATGTTATACTTAACAGTTTTCTAGTTTTAAGTCAGAACCAACTATTTTTTAAATGTTGCAGTACAATATTTCACTTTCCAGACCGCTAAGTCCATATTAAAAATGTGTGGGAAATATTAGCTGTAAAATGATATTATCTTAAAATAGACTACAGAATAATAAGAAAATAAGAGAATAAACAAGAACTATCCAGAAAAATAAAGTCAGCAAGTTTTAGAAGAAATCTGAGGAACATACATGTGTACAATAACATTTTGGAGGTGACTATCAATTTTGAAAGGCTAAAGTGATGATTATTAAAAACCAGTGATGGCACATTGAGTATGCATAAAAAGAGCTGTTATTTGTGCATTAAAATTATTATAACTCAGGATATAAATAAGAGCATGTTCAATAACCTACTTGTGACATATTGTTTCTTTGGTATTTCAAAGTAGTGAAGAAATTAACCTCCTACCAGGAGGGTACATTCTAGCTATGCCCCAGGAAATAGCAGTAAGAAGTGACTAAACTATCTTTCCAGTTTGCTTCTAAGATAGATAATACATATTATCTAATAAATACAAATTATGTACTAGACATTTTGGCCAGCTACTCTACATGTGACATCTTTTTTCCTTCAATAACTTCATCTACAGGTAAAAGGATACTTTATACACAATGACAAAGAATTTTCTAGATAGTCGCCGGTGGCAAGCACATTTTTTTTTTTATAGGTTTTTTACGTATTCATGCTCAAAATAGGGTGTATGTAAAACAAGTTCTAAACAATGCCATGAAGTGTGCCAATTTCAAATAAAATGCAACATGCTGCTACAAAATCTGGCCTTAAGTTTTGAAAACTGATAAAATGGCATAAAAAGAAAACCATATCTTTCTCCTTTTTCAGTTATGTTTACAAATAGAGATCGTTCAAGTCCATTCTTTATAGTCAATATCACAATTGTTTTCTATATTTGCTATGTTAGTATTTGGTGGTGTCTCTTTCATTATGTATTCAATGTATTATTCACCAAATATATTAAAAATATGTTTTCTAACTTCTAGAAAAAATTTAAAACATACTATTTAAATCTCTCTTAAATACCCTAAGTCAAACTTAGTTATATGGATGATTACTTCAACATTATTCAAATATAGAACTGAGTCATTTACTATGATGTTGTACCTTATTCATAATTGTAAAAGGTATGTTGCCTCCATTAATAAAACTGTTTCTCTGCCATACTGCATACTTAACACTTTGCATTTGCTTTTAAATCATTCTAAAAGATTTCACAAATTGTTATTGTTTATTATATAATGTTATAATAATTCCCTGTTGCATATGACGTCTTCACAGATTGATTGATCTAGTTAATATCTATAGACTTACTTATTATGCATCTTTGATTATGTTTAATATATATTTAATGTTTATTTTTCTCTAATGTACTACATGTTGTCATGTTCTAGATTTTTATTTATTTACTGATCC
>JADRCD010222666.1:0-19507 GCA_019843815.1 Montemys delectorum
GGGTAAGCACAGGGGGATCTTATTCAGCTATGAAATGAAGCAAATTAGTCATACACCCACAGCACAAGTGGATCTCAGATGTGTTATGGTAAATGAAAAAAAATGGTGTCCAACTCAGGAGGCGATCGTGAATGTAACTGGCCCTATTTGTCCAAGGTTCTCACACCGGTGAGCTTCCAGGGGCTGGGTGTGGGAGCAGCTAGTCTGGTGGAGACAAGTCTAGGATGCTAAGTAGAGGTTGAGGAACTGCTCTGCGTTTGGACCATGGTAATGATGATGTCATTGACATTTTGTTGTTCTGAAACTATTAGTAACGGTTACATCTTTGACTATTTCATACACATCCATAAGCATAATGGTGACCATTTCCTCCCCCTCCCATCCCCTCCTCATCTCACATCTATCAATCCCTTCTCCTACCCCTTCCTATCCTCATTTAGGATTCTCTCTTTGTTTGCTGACCCATCTAATTGAAACAGGAGAATCTGTGTGGGATCACTGGTTTGGCCGTTAGAGCCTAGTTAGATCACTAGTGGGGATAAGTGTGGATAAGTGTCAGGGACTCCTCCTTTCCCTGAATCTGTCAGGTGAGAATACCTCAGTAGTGGGGTGGTGATCCCTGCCCCCCATCCAAGCCTGACCAACTATTGATGGCGCCGTTCTTGTGCACGGTCACCTGTGATTGTTGAGAATTCATCATCGCAATGACTCTTTATCACTTGCTGGCGGTTTTGAGGCAAGTCTCAGGTAACTTGGGTCTGGCCTTAGATTTACCATACAACTGAAGATGACCTTGAACTCTTGATCCTCCTGCCCCTGCCTCCCAAGTGCTGGGATTACAGTTGTGTATCACCAAATCTGGTTGTGATTATAAAATTTTATGTGGTTTAAAAGAATACCTCAGATATATACAAAAGGATCTATTGTGTGTGTATGTGTGTGTGTGTGTGTGTGTGTGTGTGTGTGAATTACATCTCAATTTTTTAAAAAATGGGAAAAATAATAGTGCTGAGGACTTGTATGAAGCCGGTGCATAATGGTTAGCTATCCCTCCAGGTCAGACTCTCCACTCATGTTCCCGCCACCATTTGACTTCCTAACTTCCACCCATGGTTTGCACTGAGAAGCTGCAGCCAATGAAACTGGTGATAAATTCCAAGTTTACAGAGTTAGAAGAATCTGAATCAAAGGCGTTTGACTTCAGTTTTAGAAGGCACTTTTTATCTCAAAGTCTTTCAAGCATCATGGTCTTCACACAGAAATACAGCCCTGTCTGAAGTGGCAGCGAGCTGAAAATTGCTTTTGGCAGGAGAGCAGATGGTAACCAGTCATTGTTCCACTCTGCCAAAGAGGGAAGTAGAAGTGAGTTACTCCAGGACCAAGATTACGGGTAAAGCTCTTCCAGGGTAAAGCCTGTGTTCTATATGCATCAGGCTAGTCTATGTCAATATGGCCACAGAAGACAAGGGCATGCCCCCTTTTTAAATATTTTGGCCTATTTAAAAAGTAAAAAGGGGGGCTGCAGAGATGGCTCAGCAGCTAAGAGCACTGACTGCTCTTCTAGAGGTCCTGAGTTCAGTTCCCAGCAACCACACGGTGGCTCACAACCTCTGTAATTGGGTCTGATGCCCTTTTCTGGTGTCTCTGAAGAGACAATGTTACTCACATGTATAAAATAAATAAATCTTAAAAAAAAAAAAAAAAAAGTAAAAAGGGTAGTGGAAGCCAAGCCTTTGGTATAGAGCCAGCTTATGCAATCTTAGTACCACATCTTAGCAGGGTTGTTGTAAGACAACTTAATTCAGTAAGACAACTTAATTCATAGCCAGTTTTATTATTTTTTCTTTCTCTTTTTTTTTTCCTTTTTATGTGTATGGATGTTTTACCTGAATGTAAAACATTCAGGTTTGTGCAATGTGCACATGTCATATCCGGGGAAGCCAGAAGAGGGCATATTGTTCCCTGGAACTGCATTTCCAGTCAGTTGTGTGCCTCTGAAGTGCTAGGGCTGGAACCTGGGTCTCCTGGAAGAGCAGCTGGTGACCATCATTGCAGAACCTTCTCTTCTGCCCCACCAGCTTTCATTGTTAGAAGCCTTTCTTTTCTTTTTTGCCCCTTAACCCAGTACCTAGCTTCTCTGTTCATGTTGCTTTTTAAAGTCAACACAGTCAGCCCCTACTGTCTGTGTTATTTAGCTCTGTGCCCTGAAAATGGACTCGCGAAATGAGAGTGGTCTTCATGGGTCTTTCCTTCAGCGTGTAAGAGATGGAAACTTAATGTGCAAACAGATACTGATGGAAAGTCTCATATGAATCAGTGCAAAGAAGAAAGATGAAGTTTAGGTAATGGAATGTGGGTGCTGATTTAGATGGGGGTGGGGTGGGCAGGTGGCATTAAGCAGGTACTTGAATAAAGAGGAGAAGCGGGTGTGTGGTTATCCTGGCCACAGACATCCCATGCAAAGGTGCTGAGGAGACCGTTTGGTATGTGTACAGAATGTCAAAGACTGGAGGGGACACGCAACCTCACATAGGGGCAGTGGGTTACACAGGAGTGGGTTACGTTTTAAAGGCGGTGGAAACCACTGGATAGTTTCAAGCAGAGAAATGGCACTTTAAAAGGCTAATGTGGATTTTAGAATATCCCTTCATGATGAAAACATAACTTAGGCTATCTACGACAAGCCTTTAGCTAACATTATACTGGAGGGGACAAAACTCAGAACATTTCCTCTAAACTCTGTAAGGAGAACAGGGTGCCTCTCCTTTTCACCTTTATTCAGTGAAGCGCTCAAAATCTTAGCTAGCACAGCAAAGTGAGAGGAGGAAGGAAGATGGGTAGAAATAGGGAAGGATGTCAGAGTATCTATATTTTCAGACCACAGGATCCTGTACTAAACAGACCCCAAAGCCTCCACCAAAACCTCTTCGATTGGATGAAGATAAGAGCAATAGGTTTTAAAATCAAACAAAAATTGTGGTTTTTCCAGATACACACAAACTTTCTGAGAAAGAAAACAATGGCCAAACACCATAGCTGGAATTTTGGTGTTTGATAATAATCCTGGAACTTGTTCTGTAGACCAGGCTGGGCTCAAACTCAGAGATGCAGCTGCCTCTGCCTCCAGAGTGCTAGGGCTAAGGGTGGGCGCCACTGCTACCCAGTTCCTACATATTCTAAAACTATTACAAGTAGGATTTGTTTGTTATAGATAGTTTGTTTCTTAGTTTTTGAAACAGAACTTCACAGCATAGTCCAGACTGTCCTGAAACTCACTATGTATGTCAGGCTAGCCCCAAACTCTAAGCAATCCTTTTTCCCCAGCTTCCTGAGGATTATTATCATATGCCTAAAGTCCCTAAAATTTCTAAAACTCTCAGGGAAGCATGAAAGATATCCTATAACCAAAACAATCATGAACAATGCTGAAGGTATAATTCTTGATTTCAAATTATATGGCAGAGCCATGGTAACAAAATAGCATAGTTTTGGCACAAAAATGGACATATAGATAAATGGAATAGAATAGAGGACCCAGAAGTAAGCCTGTAGAGCTACAGCTACTTGATTTTTTAACAAAGATGATAAAAATGCATGTGGGAGAAAATACAACATCTTCAACAGTGGGTGGCTACACCCAGAGAAATAAGACTAGGTCCCATTCTCTCACCTCAGCTGACACTCTCTGCTGTGCCAGGTTTGAATCTCGTGAGATCCTGTTTGTCCTTTGCTGCCTTTCCTTCCAGATCCACTGGAGTCCAAGTCCAAATGGATCAAAGACTCTAAGACCCGAACCACTGAATCCACTAGAGGACTAAGTGGGGAAAGCCCTGGAAGGCTCAGATGCAGGAAGGACTTTGTAAACAGGATCTAGAAGAAAAGTCAGCAATGGGCAAACACTGGCAAGGATGTGCACACACATGCACGAGGCATGTGTGTATGCATGTGTATAGGAGGGGAAACCTTATTTGTTGGACAATATGTACATCAGTGTGGAGGGTCTTCAAGACACTCGAAATGGAGTTATAATATGATCCAGCTCTACCACTCTTAGGTTACCCAAAGAAATCTGTGGCAGTTTGAATATGCTTGGCCCAGGGAGTGGTACTATTAGGAGGTATGGCCTTGGTGGAGTAGGTGTGGCCTTGTTGGAGGAAGTGTGTCCCTGTGGGGGTGGGCTTTGAGGTCCTATGTACAAGCTCATGCAGTGTGGAAGAGATCTTCATCTTGGCCGCCTTCAGTAGACAGTCTCCTCCTGGATGTCTTAGGATAAAGATGTAGAACTCTCTGCTCCTCCAGCCACTGCCTCCACGCTGCCATGCTCCTGCCTTGATGATGATGGACTGAACCTCACAACAGCCAAGATATAGGACTACTCTAGATGTTGATGAATGAATGAATGGGTAGAGAAAAATGCTTACGTGTGTGTGTGGGGGGGGGTTGAGGGACAGAAAGATAGAGGGAAATTTATTTAGTCATAAAGTGGGATGAAATTATATCATTTGTGGAGTCAAGGATAGAACTGGAAGTCATCATGCTAAGCACAGTAAACCAGACTTAGAAAAATGAATATTGCGTGTTTTCTCTCATATGCAAAAGTCTAGATTAAAAACAACATGAAGGGCTGGGCAGTGGTGGCACACGCCTTTAATCCTGGCACTTGGGAGGCAAAGGCAGGAGGATTTCTGAGTTTGAGGCCAGCCTGGTCTACAGAGTGAGTTCCAGGACAGCCAGGGCTATACAGAGAAACCCGGTCTTGAAAAAAAAAACCAAAAAAAAAAAAAAAAATGGCATGATGGTAGAAAGTGACTATGGAAGAGAGAATGGGAGACATATCAGATAATGTGGAGAGGATTTTGCATCTTTTCTCAATATAGAATCCTGCTCTCTCTCTCTCTCTCTCTCTCTCTCTCTCTCTCTCTCTCTCTCTCTCTCTGTCTCATATCTACCTATCAACTCTCTATCATCTATTAATCAACCAATCAATCAACCTATCTGTCTATCTACCTATCTTACAGTAAAGCAGAAGAGAGAACTTGGGAGGAAGAAGGGCACAAGGCTTGGGCAGAAGAGAGGCCATTGGATAGAAGCAAGATGACCAGAATACAAGGCTACCCAAGCATGCATATAATACCATAATACAAGGCACTGTGCTGTACAGTTGACAACTGGAAGTGAAGTTCAGCGGAACTGCTAGATGCAGAACAGATTCCAGATGGAATCAACTCTGAGCAGGAAGCAGCTGTGGGAGCTCAGGCAGAGAATGCAGTGCTTGGACCTGGTTGGTGAAAAGAGAGCAGTTTCTGGGTGTTTCTGTGAAACACCATGCGGACTTCCATGGGGCCCTGAGAGGTGAGTAAGAGGCACTCGGTCCCTTCAAGGACTCAGTGTCCTGTTTCAGAGTCTGGGGCTCCTAGCGACAGTAATAGTGTGCCACATAGGGAGAGAACTGTACATGGGGTCCAAGGGAAGCTTGAGTTTGTGTTTGAAGGGACAGTAATGACACGCCCCACACAGAGAACAGGGAGAGCATCTCAGAAGCGGGCTCAGAAGGGCAGAGCTCAGTGTGCTGTGGATGCGTTTGAGGCAGTAAGGACCAGTGGCTTGGAAGGCTGGTGGGGAGTTCAGAATTTTTACCCTAGACGGTGGAGGGCCAGAAGGCTTTTGAACAGGAGAACAAGAATAGTAAATTTCTGCTCCTTATCTAAATAGGTGAGTCAATCCACTGATATTGACAAATAAATTATACTTCAATTAGAACTTACTAAATGTGTGTTGTTTCTATTGGAGTAATTTTAGATGTGTTTTGGTCAACAAGTGGAGTTCCTTTTCGTTTTACTGGTACCGGCAAGCAGAAGTCTGATCCCTCTTTAGGTGGAGAAATGTCATTACTCTTGTAGTTCATTAAAATTGAGCATCCACTCTGTTGCAGGCAGTGTGTGAAGTCAGCACTTAAGAACTGGGCATGGGCACAGTGATGTTCTTGGCATGTGTGGGGCTTCACTGTAAGGCAGATGCGGGCAAGTGATACCAACAGTAGTGTGTCACCAAAGGGAAGTTCAAAGAGAAAACACTACAGAAACATCTCACACAGTGCTAACTTCATTTAGGGGCTCTGGGAGGCCTTCCCTAGGAGAAGGTTGTAAGTGAGGCTAGGTTGGTTATGATTTTATCTGGCAGGAAAAATCTTTCTCGTCTTAATTAACTTCTCTTTTGAGTAGTTCTCGCAAACAGCACACAAGATAAACCAGCACTCTCTTGTTTTACAGTGAAATCAAGCTAATCATCAGCACTCCAGGATGAGGTGTGAGGTGACAGGAGAAGGAGCTGGGGTGGGGCTCCCTCATTGGTAGACCGTAGACCTGTGAGGTCTGCCATGCAGGCGTTAGCGAATCACTGAAGACTGAAGCCTTGATCGTCAATGACAGTGATAGGTCATTGGCAGGGAAGGGAATAGGACTATTTATGAGGAGGTGATACCAGGCAGGAGTCATGGCCACAGGCTGGTGGGCTGTACAGATGAGCAATATATAGGCAGGAAGCACTGGAAATTCATAGGCATAATGGGGAATAAGTCAAGGGTCCCAAGGGGCTCTCCGCATTTCAGCTCTTCAGTGGGCAGAAGCACTGTAACTGTGGTTGGAGGACAAATAGTTCCATGTTTATCAGGAGAGATCATTTCAGGACTGTTTCTTCTCTTTATCCCTTCAGTATGCCTTCATGATGCCAGGTGGGCAGAGGGGAGTGTGGATGGAGAAGGCAGTGAGTTAGGCTGGCTTTAGAAAGAGGGGTTTTGTCTATCTTCTGACACAGCCTAACGATGGTTTTATATTGCCACAAGCTTGTGTCTCCGTGTAAGTATACGCAAATATAGAACAGTGCATTTTAAACAGTAGCACACCCTGGATCTTCCTTGTCCCCTCCTCAGAAGTAGAAGTATGTCTTACTACCTTTTATAAATTAGCTGTTCCCCATTTTCTTTCCCTTTTTGTTTCTGTCATGCTTGCTGTAATTTGCTGATGAGCTCCTAAGTGAACATGTCTCCCTCTCCTAAAATATAGATTCTGTCAGAAAGATGCACTTTACCACCGAGAGTTAACTGAATGAGGAGTGGAGGTGGGAGCTTCACATGTGTAAGGCCAGCCTGGGTGACTTGGGGAGACTCTGTTCCAAAACACAGTGTGGAAGGGGCGCTGGGGTAGACTTCTGAGGCAGAGGACTTGCACAGCACGCACAAAGTTCTAGGTCCAGTCTCTGGTGTCACAAAACCCCCAAACAAAGGACTCACCCAGAGGTTATTTATCCATCTTTCCTGAAAGTGGGGTCATAGCCAATCTTAGTAATTGAAAGAACCTGTGTGAGGTTTATGTGTATATTTCATGGATGCATGTAGCTGTAGATTGTGTATGTACCCATAGCTACAAGACATCATTTGGTGTTAGAAATCTCAGCTTTAGCCAAAGTTTATTATGGTACTATATTATTAAATTTTAAAAAGTAAGGATTTTAAACTGCATAAGATTTGTGGGAAAAATTTTATATAAATTTCTGAACTCTCAGTTCTCCAAGTATCACCTCTTGGGCAGTATCCCTTGGGCACTTGCAGGAAATATGATCCCCCAGCCTCCCTACCTTCACATTACTAGACTCCTGAGTGAGAATCATGTTTGAGCATATTCCCCAGCAGTTCACAAGACCATTACAATGGAAGGCATTAGCTATATTCTGAAAGACTTGGTAGTGGTCAGATAATCCTGGGAGCAGTAGGGGACACTTGGACTGAAGCTGAGGAAAGAAAGAACAGCTGGGAGCAGTGGGCCCTGAAGAGCATGCTGAGTCTCTGAAGAAGGAGAGAGTCTCTGCTTCACTGGCCAATTTGTGCTTCTAAACCCCAAGAAGAGCATGCTGTTTTATTTAGTGGGTTTCTTAACTCAGCATATCTCCTGCTGTGTTATTGGAGTTGGCAGTGCCAAGAAGACATTCCGAGGACAGATCAGTCAGGATGGTGGAAACCATGCCTTCTCTGTCCCGCCTATCACTGGAGAGTGGTACCCATGCTATGCGCATTATAAGTTATACAAATGATTCTAATATTCAAGATATTTAAAAAAAAAAACTTCCATTAGTCAATTAGCTATTGTCATAACAAGCAACTTGGAGTCTATTAATCCGGTGGATCTATTCCTGAGATTTGTCCAGCTGGGTCAGACACTGTAGCTAGTACCTAGTTTCTCCTTCCTTTCACTGGTAATACCACAAGGAAGACTTAGGAATGATGTGAACTCTGGGCTGGAGGCAGGGAGGCCCCTAGAGCTCGGCTGATGAGCCTCAGGCTCAGCGAGAGGTTAAAGGTAGAGGGGGCTTGGAGAGATGGCCCAGGGGGCAGGAATGCTTACAGTTCTTACAGAGGGCCAGGAGAGGTTCCCTGTACCCACATCAAGTGGCTCACAACTACCTGTAACTCCAGTCCCAGGGCATCCGACGCCCTCTTTTGGTCTCCATGGGCTCTGGCATGAGTGTGGTATATATAAGCTAACACGTAAACACATCAATAAATTTTACAAGATAAAAGTGGAGGGGGTTCAGGAAAGCCGCCGGACATTAACCTCTGCCTTCCACATGTGCACACGCCCTCTGTCTCCTTCCTACTATATATACAGTAGTACTCCACACCTACATCAACACACACACACACATACACACACATACACACACACATATAGACACACACACACACATATACACACACAGACACACACACACACACACACACACACACACACACCCTGTCTCCTTCCTACTATACATACAGTACTACTCTACACCTACATCAACACACACACATACAGACACACACACACATATACACACACATACACATATACGCACACATACATACACATACATACACACATACACACACAAACTGACATGGGCTCTTCCCCAAAGAGTTAAAACAGCTACTCTGAACCCCCGCCCCCAATTCCAGATTCTAAATTGTAGATTTTATTATTAATGGGAAACATAAGTAGCCAAGTTAATCAAGCATGATTCACTTAAATAACCATTTATTCAGACCCTAAAATGCGAGTGTGGAGGGTCAGTGCAGGAGACAGAGGATGTTAGCACTGGACTCCTGCCTCCCCCCCACCCCCACCCCCACCCCACCCCGCCGCAGCCGTGACCAATGCCTTTCTGACTCGGTGAAAGCCAGGAGTCCCCTCTCCGTAATCGCACTATTCTGAGTTCTAGGTCAGTGGAAGGACCAATTGCAATACACGAATCTTGTTCTTTGTCAACTGGAAAATTAAAGTTTCTTTTCTAGCTGTCCTTAGCCACTGACCCTCGGCAGCGGGGATAATCTTTCCTTTCCCCTGAGTGCGTTGCTGTTATTTTGTGGGCCTCCAGAGCAGGAAGGGAAAAAACCGGTTTGGGTTTTTTTTTTGTGTGTGTTTTTTGTTTTTTGTTTTTGTTTTGTTTTGTTTGCGTGTGTGTGTGTGTGTGTGTGTGTGTGTGTGTGTCTTCTGTTGAATGTACCTGGCACTTTGGTGCTAAACGGGCAATAAATCATAATAAGTGGAAATGGTCACCCATGGCATGATCTGATTGAGTCGTTTAGACAATCACTTTGTGTTGACAAAAGGGACGGTGATTATGCCAGAGGAATTCCGAGGCGCTGGAAACAAATGAACTAGAGAGATTGCTTGACAAATGGGAACGGCTTCCAAGGGCAATGGCCTGTGCTCATCGCTGCTCAGCCTGGAGGCCCTGGACCCAGTGGATGAACATCAAAGGCAGTGCCAATTCTTCGGCCTCGCCTCTGCGGAGGGCTCCTTCCCCTGCTCTACCGCCGCCACCTCGGACTTGGACTTAACCTTCTAAATCTGTGGCTCCGAGGGATGAGCCTCTAAGTGACTCAGAGGGCAGCTTCCAGCCCACTGCTAGTCTAACACACTTGACCAGGGAAGTCATAATCAACCATAATAATTGATGCAGAGACTGCTTCGGTTGGAGCGTTCTGGAGGCATATTGTGATGCCCCGCTGGGGCTAGTGGATTGGGAATATTTTTGTATGTATTTCCCAAACAAACACAGTGGGATGATTAGTGATCCTGGGTCATGTTGCAAGCAAGCAGGACTTCAGCCTTTTCTAATTTATGCTCAGAGCACAGAGTAAGTGAAGGATCGGATCGGGCTAGAAAAGTAGCTGAATGACCCCTGGTGACCTTCTAATCGCATAGCCGTCCTTCATGTTGCCTGTGTTGGCTGGGTCACCCTACTGGGTTCTCTTGATGGGCCTAGACTGGTAAAGGATCCCCAGCCTGCCCTATGCATAGATAAGACAGGCGGACTCCGGGAGGTGTCAGAGGTCTTTCACTAAGTTGTGTATGCAGGGGTCCTAGGTAATTTCCAAGGCTCAGAATAAGATGTTGCACAGTCTCGACCGTGTTCCAGATGGGTCTGCCGGCTGCTTGGAGAACTGCTTGAGGTGTGTGGGAAGGGGAAGTGAGAAAGGTGACTCAGACTGCTTTTGCTTTAGTCCCAGAAACCAGGTACTTCTCCCCTGAAGCCACTTCAAAAAGATGAAAGACAAACACACTAAGATCACTGATTTGGAGACTTGGCAGCACAGCAAAAGCAAAAGTGGCTGCTTCTGCTAGGCCCATGGTCAGCTTGCTCAGCCTGGCTCTTACCGCTTTGGGAAGCTGAGATTGGAGCCTATGGATCCCAAAGCCTACTGGTTCTTCCTTGGGGTGGCTCCTTTAACACATCATTTTAAAGTAACTTTTCTTGTCCCTCCCACATCTTTACTCGGAGAGCTATCTGGGGCAAAGCAAGGGTCAGACACAGAGGGAGCCACAGCTGCAAGACTCCCATAGACTTGGGACTTGAGGGTTATGGGGGCCAGTGGAAAAGGAAGGGCTAGTGGGTCTTTTTACTAGGGGCATTTTCTTTCTTTCTTCCCTTTCTAAGACGTGGCCCCCATGTAGCCCAGGCTGGCCTTGGACTTGCTATGCAGCCAAAGGTTATCCTGAACTTCTGATCCTCCTGCCTCTGCTTCCAAAGTGCTGGGCCACAGGCATTGCGTCAGTATCCCCAGCTCAAGCTCCATTTTCAAAGGCCAAAAGAAGATTCAACTTGGGGACAAGGCCTCTAAACTTCTTCTGATAGTATAATGTAGTTTCTTTATTCTTCCTTTCTCTATGGGAGGAGGTTGACCCTCAAGAAGGTCTTTGCTCCAGTTGCCTGCGATTGAGAATGCTGCTCTTTGGCTTCACTCCCAAATTTGATGAATTATCCAAGGAGGGACAATGGGATAGTTTTAAGGAACTAAAATGACATCTCTTTTTAGTCCTTCAGACAAACTTTTGAGGCCCAGGGCCAAGGCAAATTGGTTACTGCCCTGAAAGTGAATGATCTCTGTAATGGCCTGTAGTGTGTTTGAACTCTATATATCTCATAGGCTGCTTAGGAAGGCACAAGACCTACTGTGGTTGTAGTGCAGGGTTTAAATATCTGAACTGTGAATCCAAATGACACAGGTTCTACTCCTGGATCATTTTCCCCAATGGGCTGATCACCAAAAACTTCTATGCCTCTCTTTTCTTAGCAATGTGAAAGGGCCGATAGTTCCTGCCTCTTTTGAGTCCTTGTGAGATCTGAATGAGCTGAAGATGGCAAGGCATCCCCTGGAGCACCTGGCTCACTGCACAATTAAGTAAAAGCAGTTGTGATTGGTGGTTGTCCAAAAACCCACCAGTTCCCTAGAGGCCCTCTAAAGGTCTTAGACTGGACTAAGTCTCACAGAGGTATCTCGCATCAATCAGCTGTGTGCAGATGCCGACTATGAAAACTAAGAATATCTGCTTAGCTTGGATGGGGCTGTCTGACACAGTTCCCAGAGTCTGAGACCCAGGGCATCGGCCTTACCTCAACACAGACGCCATGCTGGGACACCAGCATCCCCTGAATCGGGCCAGCAGGGCACAATGGGTGGAAAGAATAGCATCCTCTAAGGGGAAGTTGGGTTTGAGTACGTTGTCTATAGTTTACACCTGTGAGGCCTTTGGGGTCTCTTCCCTCTTTCCAGGCCTTCGTTTCTTAACTGTTAAATGTTGTCCTCTTCCACTGTCTTCTTTATAAGACTGACTTGTAGGAAACACGCAGAGAAAGGCTTTATACGTCATAGAGCAAGGACCTTTTCTTATTTATATCGCTTCCTGAGAAAAGGCTCACCTTCAGGTCTCTTATTTGGGAATGTGTTTTCAAAAATGAAATTGTGCAGAAGGCTGTGGGCTATCTCCTAGTGTGCTCAACGGCCCTGACGTTCAATGTGGAATTTGGGTTGGGAGATATCTTCACAGTGTGGGGAGCTCTCTGGAACTGCGTGCTGGCGTCCTTGGGTTTCAGTAGGATCTGCTGCAAGTTTTAGAAATACAGCCGGCCTCCTGACCCCTGACTACAATCTCTGACCAAAGCTTCTGCTTATATCCACTTGAAACCACTGACAAAGCGAGACACAGGGTGTCTTAGAGGCTGGCTGTCATTACTTTTCTCCTTTTTATCATTTAAGCTTGAGTGAGTCAAGCAAGTCAAAGGGATTTGTAATGGCTGTGCAGCCAATCTTCATGGTCAACATTCCCCACTGTCATTGGCTCTGGATAAGCAAAGAACAACCCATTATTATTCTTGGCAACATCTTTCCCTGGGACACAGGCAATGTCACACTGTGCCAAGAGGCAAGAGTTATAAACGTTAAGAGGGGTAGGCTTGAGCCCCTCAAAGTTAAGAGGATGTACGTTGATATAATTACTACTTTTATTAAGCTTATTTTTTCCCCTAAACTCTTAACTGGAAACAAATTCAGAAACCATGCCAACAGTGACTCCACCAGCCCCGTTACTCATGTGTAAATCTTTCTTATCCCTTCAAGCTCAAGCTCCTTCCTTGAATTCTTTTATCTTGCCAGGGTAGCTTGATTGAAGGTAAATGAGAAAAGGTATGATTTTTGCTCTAATGCACCTCAAATTCTGAGGCTATCTCTATTCTATCATTTTATGGGAAACTTTCTTGAAAATGATGTGATTTTCCTCCCCCAGATTTACAGTTCTATTAACGTCTCCTTTTCAGGACCCAAACTTCTCAGACCTTCTCTCTCTTTATAGGGGTGTTATCAGTCATTCCTGAGTGGAATACTGCTGCTTTTTAGTATCATGTGTGTACAGGAGAGTGTGTGAGTGTATGTTCACATGCGTGTGCAAACATGTGCATGTGCATGCAGATCTGTGGAGGAATGCATGTAGAGGTCAGAGGATAACTGTGGGAGTCAGTTCTCCCTTCCTACCTTGTTGTCCTGGGTTTGGAGCTCAGGCTCTCAGGCCTAGCAGCAAGTGCCTTTCCCCCGGAACCACCTCCTTGGTCAAGAACCATATTTAATCTTTTTTTTTTTTTTGTAAATTAAAGATTTATTATTTTTAAATGATATGTATTTGTGTGTGGGTATGTATGTGCACATGAGTGTCAGGACTAGCACAGGTCAGGGGAACTGGAGTTGCAGGTGGTTGTGGCTGCTTGACAAGGGAACTGGGAATTGGATGTGGGTCGTCTATAAGGGCAGTATACGCTTCCTAACTGCTGAGCCATCTCTCCAGCCCCATCATGTTTAATCTTAATATAGAATTATAATATAGTTTTTATTTTTGTCTTGTTTTAATCATAACACTATGGAAGACTGATTGGTGTGGGAATAGAGTGAGAGATAATTAATTATCTCCCTTGACAAATATTTTGATTTGGATACACATTGTCTATTAGAAGAACACCAGTGTCAATCAACTAGAGCAGGTAGCATGCCACTGCTGTGTATGTGTGTGTGTTATGTGTGTGTGTGTATGTGTGTACATGTGTATGTGTGTATATGTGTATGTGAATGTGAGTGTGTATATTAAGTGTGTGCTTGTGTATGTGTGTATATGTGAGTGTGTAAGTGTGTAAGTCTGTGTGTATGTGTATATGTGTGTATGTATGTGTGTGTATGTGAAGCAGGTGACAAATAGGACTCCCATTGAAATAATGACTCAATCAATGGCAATGTCTGGGTGACCATACTAAGGACCTTAGTGTCATGTTTTGATACAAAAGGGAATTAAGATCAAATGTGATTGGAAAAGAGTTGGGCACTTCATATGGAAGGATGACTAAATTGAAGAGTCCGAGGTATGTGAGAGAGCAACAGCTGTTTAACGACCCCCCCCCCCCCACCCCGTTTCTGCTTCACCCTTTATTCAAACAGTGAGGAAGTTATTCTCACTCACCCTTGATGCAGGTCAGTGGGCTAGCCCCTAGGAACAGCACATGCATTCAGAACCTTGTATTTTTTTGACCTTGTAGAGTTCACTTTCTAAGGAAAGAGGACACCTAAAGAAATGACTACAGGGACTTTAATAGACCTGCACACAGAGTGGTATAAAGATATAGGAATGCTTGTTAGAAATACATTTTTGTGTTAATGCATCTGAATAAGGATGGGATTCCCCTGAGCCTTTTGTGTTCCAGTCAACAATTTTATGGCTATGCACATGGGTGGGATGGCCCTCTGCCTCCATCTGAGATCTGAAGATCACAGCTGAACTTCAATTTCATTTACACAGTTCTCTTAACAAAGATCGAGGAAGCAAACCACAGTGCCTTCATTTTTAAATTGCTAAGATTAGGTGGATACAAAAGTAAAAATGAGTCAACTCCTCAGGATCCCCGACCTTCCTACGTATCGTTTCCTTGACTCTTAAGGCACAGACTACACTGAGGCCTCTTGAAAAGAAGAGCGCCTGTGAGTGATCTCAGCACTGCTGACACTCGCTTCCTGCTCTTTCTTACATCTCCAAGTGCGGGAAGCCCCTCAGTGGCTCTCTTGGCCGGCAGCTGCAGTCCGTTCACTTCCAGCTACTGTATTTGTCTGTTCTTTTCCATTGGGCTCAACAGCTTCTGTAGCTGGAACCAGAGCTAGATGAAGTACAGTTTGTTTATAACGGACATACCTTGGCTTCACTGTGAAACACGCTGGCCTTTCTTATTTAGTGACTATGGCAACATGCTTATTAGCTACCAAGGTCAGCGAGTGTTCTGCTCATTTGTTGGTGAACTGCAGCTGACTTCCCTGGAGGAATTAGGGGACTCTGAAGCCTTATTCCATGTGACCAACAAACTGGGTGGGAGATACGGCATCCCTCTTCCATCCTGTCCTATACTGAGCTCTAAGACATACATATGCCTTAGGATACTCAAACTGTTGCATCCTTCCTATCCAAGCCAAGGTCAAGAACCAGATGGTGTCTGGCGGCCCAGTCCTGGCAGTCTTGTAGCTATAGAAACTGAAAAATGAACACACAGTTGAGCAATGGAGCAGCTAGGAATGTAATGCCAAAGCAGAGCAGCTCCAGAAAGAACCAGAGACAGTCATGTGCCCAGGGAATGAGCAGAGATCTCCTGGGACATCACAGGGAAGGCTGCTAGGCTATCAACGTTGAGGTTTCTTCCATATGTACTCTCCAAGCTAAACATTGTAATCAGGAGGACAGAGTTAGCCAACTGCTCCACTTGAAGCTAAATATCGGCACTGATTTCTGACAGGATTAACTATGGCGAAATCCTGGGGCCACACTGGGAGCTCTGTGGAGGTTATTTTTAATCAACCTTCCCCACCAGGTAATTTATGAAAGTGCTAATAAGAAAAAACAATGTTAGCTTTGGACCGGTGGAATAATGGTGGCAGCCATTTTCTGATCTGGAGAGCAGGAATATCTAAATCAAAATCTGTAATTAAAAAGGATAATGACTTCTAAATTAGTTTTTATTAATAGAATTAAGCCATGCTAGGTCTTAGATGGTATCATAAATTTGATATTAAAATGTTCATCCTTAACGAAAACATGTATGGGCTGAATAATTTAAAAGTCACATTCTGCATATTGGTTTATAACAATAAATATATTAATGAGGAATGTGACTTAGCTTAAAGATCCTGTATCACCAGATAAGTATTTGTGGCTGCTTGTAGATCTGTGCCATATATAGACTAAAGTCACACTACCAGGGAGAAGCTTGATGGATGGACTGGTCAGAGGATGGCCATTTCTGACAAATAGCCTTAGGCTGCCCTCTGTGTTCTGTGTGTCTGGTCTTAATAAGAGGGGACAAAACCAGTCGGGATGATTAGATTGTCCCACAAATAACATTTATCTAGAAGGGCTATTAAAATGAGAGGCAGTGGGATCTCCTTCCCTGGCTGTATGTGTCTGACTTTGAAGTCTTGGGAAGGTGAGGCAGGGGCGGGAAAGGCACAGGATGGCCTCTCAGTTGGAGTCTCTTCAGCAGCAGGCTGCCTGTCTAAGGCTACTGAGCTTGCTTGGATTTTCTGATGATGACTTTGTCATCTGTCTTCCATTTCTGCCATCTTTCTTGGCTCAGCCACTTCCTCCTCTGCTGCCCATCATAGGGGAAGTCCAGGATAGGTTCTCAGGTACTGGGAAGATCCTGTTTCTGATGGCCTCTCTACCCCCACCTCCACCCCCGTCACACACATGGGAGGGGCGGGGGGGGGTGGGGAGGACCATCAAGAGAACAAACAACAGCTTCGAGATTTTGCCTCCAGACTTGTGATGCCCTGCCTGTATTTGAAGGACTTGAAAGAGACCCGTGAGGTAAAGGAGAAGTGCCCACACAATCACTTCTGCATTATTAGCTTGGCCAATGCAGGGCTTCTCCCTGGGAGGGACCATTGCGAACTGGAGACACGCATAAGGAGACAGGCTGAGAGCAGATTAAGCTCATTTCTGACTCGGAACAGGAAGAGCTGAGGCCTGGGGCTGAAGCACTCCCCACTCTGTGGGGGTTATTCCTGCCGGAATCCCTCTCTGAAATGTCCAACACAGATCTCTGCTGAGGGCTCTGCCACACTGGCACTTGTAAGCTGTTCTTCCCTGTGATTAACAGCTGCAGAGAGAATTGCAATTCCATGATGTTGCAGTGGTATAGTTGTGGATGTGGGTGGGGGTGGGGACGGGGCGGGGGCGGGGGCAGGGGCGGGGCATCTGTTAGAACTTGATAAAGAAAACCCACCAGTTCCAAGGGTGTAGCTTGCCAGGCTGTACCCAATGGCACCCTCTAAGCCAGGCTGTACCGGCTGACACCACCCTCTAAGAATATACCTGGAGGAGCAAAACTATCAATGTTCTGCTTCTTCTCAAGCATTGCAAGGATATCTCAACGTTTTCTTATTTGGTTCAGAAGAAAAAAAACGAGACCTCCAAGTACTCAGGATCTCATTGAACACCGGTGCGTTTCAGAATTTATATCTGTAATTTCCCACATGCTTGTACTCTTGGCAATGAGACGCTCACACTACAATCGGGTCGTCCTTTGGCCTATGAAATATGCCACTGTTTCTCTTTCCAAATGCCGTTTTCTACTTTGGGGCTGATAACGAAAGCTGTATGATAACTTATGCAAAAGGGTCAATAAATCTTTCAGAAGAGAGAAATTCACCAGGTAAAAATGTCCAAATTTTCTCTTTTTCCAACCTAAAGCCATCTTCCCAACCCATACTTGTATCAATTACTTATTTGCGTGTCATGACTCTGTTTGTACAACACATTTTCATACTCAGTGTTGCCCTTGAATGAGTTTTACCCTTAGCTGAAAACCTATGTGAGCCCTGAGGGTGTCCTATTCAAAATGCCTTGTTGTAGACCAAGGTTTTAAACCAGTATTCTGATTCATTTAGGCAGTCTCTGTTTTCTACATCAAAGATTCTTCAAATGAAGCCAACGTTAAAAAAAGGAAGAAAAAGAGGAAGGAAGGAAGGAAGGAAGGAAGGAAGGAAGGAAGGAAGGAAGGAAGGAGATGATCCCCGAAACAGGTTGAATATGAATGAGTCCCCTCATTTTGACCAAGATGGTCCTGAAGACTAGGCATGGCACTTTCTAAACATGTCTGTTTCAAACTCCAGCTGCCAGGTGAGCAGTACCATAGCACGATCAGACAGAGGAGAGACCTGCAATCTTGGCTTTTTAGGTGAGACCGTCAGAAATTCCCTTTGTGTCTTCCGTATCTCAGCTCTCCTCCTCACAGACATCCCCCTCCTGCGGGCTGAGATGTCTCTCACTGATTAAGAATTCCTGGAGGCCTGCCTGGTCTGGTTGGTTACAGAAGGGCTCGTAACTCACTAGTGTGCTTCACTGACTTCCTTTAAAGCCATCAACTCCAGGCTTTCCCAGGATTGAAGCTCTTTTATGTTCAAATGGCCAGAGCCACAGAAGTCTGCTTAGCCCAGTGATACCTCTGAAGACAGCCTCCTGGCGATGAGGGAATCCCTCCTGATTATCAGCCTGCTTTGGTTCTGTGGATGAGTCACTGCCTCTAGTCACTGTGCTATATATATATAGGTCCATTCTGCCATCAGCAAATGAAACTTTCCAGGCCCTACTCTCAGAGAAGTGTCAGAAACACTGGTATGGAGCCAGAGTAATGTCAGAAGTGGCTTGAGTTTCCTTGTGACCGTGCTTTCTCTAAATAAATAAAATATACAGATGCTCCCAGGTTCTGAGTTATTGGAGGGCCTATGAGTTTTAAAACTGTCAGAGAAGTGTGTTATGAGATTATATAGACCTCTGTTCTTTGAGAAGTAGCATCAGCACAGCCTAAAGACAAACTGAAGAAGGTGGAAGGGGTCATGAGAATAAACTGAATTATGCATATACATAAGTATGACACTATTGGTCCCCATTCTCGTTTCCAATTTTGAAGGAAGTCCTGTGGCATTGGTGAGGCTCAGCCATTGAAGCACACCCATTTCTCAGTGAGGCCCAGTTGAAGGGCTTTGTGGGTTGGCACAGTCTACCTATCATACAGACACGTGCTTACTCTCAGCTCTCAGCACTGTTTATTAGAACACATGGGGTCTGCCAGAGGTCACAAATGTCTGGCTAATGGCAGACACTTGAATGAAAAAATGTTCTCTATCATCTTAGAATGGCTCCAAATGACAACCAGAATGTGACTTTCTGACTTCTCCCATCTTTTCCATGAACACGCCTATACTTTTGTCTGCAAATTTCACTTTCCAATTATCTTAACTAGAAATCAATGTTATACAGGGTGATATGACCATAATGGTTTTTTTTTGTAAAACTTATTTATAGTGGAAAAACAAGCAACCAAAAAATTAGTCTAATAGACTTCCTAATAAATCAATAAAATAAAATGCCAAGGAATCATTACAATTATCTATAGACGTATATTTAACATCATGGAATAGTATAGTAATATAAACGTTGTCAGAGAAGACACTAACATGGTTATATTTTAAAAAGAAAACTAGTTTCCTCCCTTTGATTATTTTTAGTTTTTGAAATAGTTTATAACCAATATGTAGTATGTTGTTAAGATAAGTAAAAGTAAAGGTTACCCCCCCAAAAAAAAGCACTTTTAACTTTTTCCAGAAGCAATT